>CM060127.1:27355013-27656889 GCA_030522415.1 Channallabes apus | reverse complement strand
TTGAGTAAATCCACCGTTATTACAGACACCAGTTGCTGCATCTTGCAAATCTCTGAGTTTTACAACAACTTGTTTGCTGTATCTTGTAGATTACAATCTTGGCTTGGGTATATAACAATACTCTTGTTGTTTCTTACTTTCCCAGCTAAGTTAGCTTACGGTTACAACAACCTCGTTGCTGTATTTTACATTTCTAGCTTACCGGGAGCTCTCACTAGCTGACGGTTACAACAACCTCGTTGCTGTATTTTACATTTCTAGCTTACCGGGAGCTCTCATTAGCTGACGGTCTAAAGCTTGTGTTTCCGTAGCCTTCCAAATCTATACTGAGCTTTCTAGCATATCACAGTCACACAAATGCATGTAATAGTAGAATGACATCACAGACCAACCTACGATTATCAACTTATGATGCATAACTAAGAAATTTAAAGCTTATGGCTTATGTAACAAATTTAATGCTTAATGCTTTACTAATGAATAGAACAAGGTAGAATAAATGAAATAACAGCAAGTAAAATAAAATAAAATAAACACAACAACAAATTCATAAAAAGTGCGATATGGCACTTACAGATAGATACATACATACATACATATATTCATACATATATAAATGGGACTTTAACGCGTTAATTTAGATTAATTAATTACACCAAAAAGCGCGTTAATTTTTTTTTAACCCATTTTAATCGCACTTATTTATGCACTGTGGAACGTTTCTCACTGGATGAGTTTCGGCGGACCGATTATACTGGAGCACCAACTAGCGTTCAGACAAAAACAAACCGCAGTGAACATGGACAAAGAAGCTGATGAGACGCTTTGGTTGGTCCTGTGGATGGGAAATTTTGTTATATAAACGAATGGATGGAAGCGTCAGGGTTTCCAATGTTCTGAATGTACTTGAAAGTATTGTGTTTTACTTAAAAAAAAAACAGTTTACAGAAGGTCTACCTACCTATAGGGTACCTGAATTTCTGAAATGTAGACTACTACTGTATATATCTAAATATTCTATTGCTACACTTAATGGCAATATTGCACTGGTCTGTTGAACTTGGTTGAACAAAAATAAACAATATTTTGTTGCTTAAGCTTATGTATTCAGTCATTATTCAATGGTATACTAAAAATCCATATGAAAAAACTTACTTCTCAAATATTTATATGCGATTAAAAATGCGATTAATTTCGATTAATTAATTACAAAGCCTCTAATTAATTAGATTATTTTTTTAATCGAGTCCCGGCCCAAATATAAATACTTCCTGAAAGAAAGTCTAGATATCCAGCAACAATAGAGACAGTAACACAAAGACTTGATACGATTGCACCCTGTATATCTTACATACAATCAATATCGTATACTTGACTTGCCACCAATTTTACAATTATTAACTAGTTTGTGATATTTAATTAATATTTTGTTCTTTAACATTTAAATTTGTGTACTTACAGTATTGTTGTTTGTACTGTAAGAGGACTGAGAGTAACGTGATTTAAATTCTCTATACTGTATGTACTGTATGTCCTGGACACTTAGCAGAATCAACAATAAGAACTTGACTTTGACTTGACTTTAACATATTTCATATTTTATATTATTTTTATGCATTGTAACATGTAATATACAAAACACTAGCAAATCTTTTGGTCGATTTCCAACATTCCCTTTCATGAATCCGCAGATTGAGACCTACATCAAAGAGAGCTTGAAGGCAGAGATGGCACAGTTACAGCAAAGCGCCGTCCACAATCGTACAGCAGCCATGCTGGAAATGGGAACCAACCTTCTCTCCCAGACGGCCGAACAGACCCGAAAGCTGACCGATGTTGAGACTCAGGTAACTAACTTACCCCCTGTGATGCCCCACACACAACACACACTTACGGCAGATATTCATCTTATCAGCATCCCTGCAGGATCGCCATTAAAAAGCCAAACGGAATACTCCAATCACATGACGTGTCTGTTCTCCCTGTAGATACGCTCTGTACTTGTGTTCCCACCACTATTGATGGTTTATGTGAGTTTGAATGAGACACACAGGAATATGGTCATGACTCGATTCTGCTGTTTTTGAAACGAAGCGTTTTTCTTAAGGGAAAAGAACGTTTTTAAACACGGCCACGTAGCCAAGGAACAACGTTTGCCTGTTTCTCCGGTTATTGACTTCTCTACAGGTGCTGCTTGTGTAATGTGGTCGACTTCATGGTTAGATCATTACTCGTTATATTTTGCCTGTACTCTTGTCATTTGAAATTAGGTTTTGAATCAGACATCCAGGCTGGAGATCCAGCTTCTGGAGAACTCGTTGTCCACGAACAAGCTGGAGAAGCAGCTCATGGTGCAGACTAATGAGATCAGTAAACTCCACGATAAGAACGGGTAAGCATACTGTACATTTAAACACAAAGCACAAATTTAGTTCAAGACCCCTTTCATTTTAATCAGTGTGAAAACTACAGTATTGTTGATGGAGTGCATCTTTATCACTAGCTTTATTTTTTATTTATTTATTTTTTTCCTCTGAATTCAATAAGCAGTTGTGACAATATGGTACAATTCTGATGAGCAATGACTTTTTTTTTTTTTCTTTCCTTTTTTTGCACAATTTTTGCCTCGCACTAGGGAACGGTGCCCTGGAGCGTTTGAATCTGATTCCTAAAAGTAAAGAAAGAAAAGATGCAACTTCACATCCAAAAAACACAAATTGCAAAATACAAATATTCCGTTCTGAACAACTCAATCAGATCTCAGACTCTAACTCGGCCTCATGCTGTGCGATTCGCCGCAACCTGCCAATGGATGAAAGATATCTCATGCCTCAAAAAACAAAAAAAAACGGGGGGAAAAAAAGAAAAAAACACATATTTTCATACAGTAGATGGACGTGTTTAATTCATTTGATATTTAGATATCTTTCCTGATATATGTATGATATACTGCAGTTTGTTAATTGCTAGGAGGGGTCTTGTCTCCACATTCTATCAGCAGAGCGATCTAGCTGTAGCTGTTTTAGGACAAAAATCCATACAAGAATTTCCTCGTCATTACCGCAAAGACCAAAAAAGCTGCGCTTGCATTTAAAAATAAATAAATAAATAAATGAATAAATAAAATGCATCACAAATTTGTTCGTTATGGGATTAATATTGGTCAGGAAATCATCATGCAGAATTCAAGATGCATGAAGTATGGAGGCTTACGATAACTATCCTAGCCTGGCCTTAGATTAATTCCCAAATGTATACAGTACAATATATAATGAAATTTGGATTGCTTCTTGTTACGGTTAGGGATACTGAGAAAAAAAAATCATATCAATATTTACACTCCATTACAGGCATATTAAATCAATTTAATCTCCTATGGGGTGTGAATTATAAGGCAGAACCATAAACGTACACATGTGTGGACAGCTTCGCGCAGCAGCTGTGCTCTGTCCTGAAACGCTTTCCTTCTGTCCCCTGCACCTCTTTTGGTCTCTTTCCCTTTCTACTGTCTGCTCTCTCGCTTTCTCTCTCTCTCTCTCTCTCTCTCTCTGTCCTTTCTGTCGTCTTTCTTCTCACTCTCTCGCTCTCTCTCCCTCTCCCCAGGTTTCTGGAGTCGAAGATGCAGGAAATGGAGGCGAGGCACAGTGAGGAGCTGGAGGTACTGAGGGAGGAAAAGAGCAATCTGCAGGCGCTTGTGGTCAGGCAGAGCGGTGTGATTCTCGACTTGGAGGCTCAGCTGGGCAAAGCCTCGGGCAACAGCACCGTGCTGCAGAAGCAACAGCAGGACCTGATGAACACCGTGCATAGCCTTCTCACCCTCTGCTCCAAGGACGGAGGTACGCGAAGGTCGCGCAGATCAGCTCCGACTTTCAGATTTCCCAAAATGTCCTGCAAGAGTGCATGTGAAATATTTGTGCACCATGAGTTCGGCTTTTCTTTCGACTCTGGTTTCTTTTAAATGCTCATTATAGCCCAAAAAATGAAGAGCATGTGAAGACTATTCTTACAGTAATGACTATAGTTTCTTTATATACAACGCACTATTGTCTTCCAATTGTGCGCCATTGTCGAACGTAGTGCTTACAAAGTTTGTTTAATGCAAAAGACCGACAATTATCATTTGCTTTCTCGTTGGGAGTTCAAACTGTAACAATGCCGTAGCCGTCTCCCAGCCTGGAAGCCCAGACGAGTGAAACCAAAGCCGTGCTGTCTGGGTGAGAGGAATTACAGTACAGTACATACTCTGTCAATCATAGCTCCACTAGCCAATCATGTACAGTATTAGCTCTTCCTCTAAGTGTGTTCAGCTGCGATATGATGTAGCGTGAGAAGCAGCGATGAAAAAGTGATAAGTGACTTCACACGTCTCAAAGGAAGTATGAGCTTCACCTCGGACGGTAGTTGTAGTGTAATATGGCCGCCATTGGGAATCGAGAAACGGGACGAGATTTAAATAAAGAAATAAACAATTAAAAAAGGGAATCGTGCACTAATCAGCAATGCCAACCAGCTAACTCCATGCTAACTGTCCTCATGCATACGGCACACGGTTAGAACGTCCCAGAACGTGCCATACATGATAAGAAAATCCAAATATTTGCATGGTCCCAGAAGATAAATTTAAATAAAACAGATCTTCCAAAAACAGGTGGTTGTGATCAGACTCTAAGGAGAAGAATATCGCAATCGTGTTTATGTACTCAGTATTATCCAAATACACGGAGAGACCGAGGACTTCACTTAGCCGAGCCAACACTTTGAATTTGATCGGGAATTATTCCGCACCTCTACACCGCTGAGCAAACAATCACAGTAACAATACCCTCTAACATCTGAACAGAAGTTGAGAATCCCTGAACTGTTGTGTGTTATTCTGTACTCGGATGAACAGAGCATATGTTACATTCGATAATGCACCTGCAGGCCCTTTGGAAAGGGAACGTGATGGACAGCTGTAACGCGTCCACCATACAGGATACAGGATCTTGTCATTGCTTTGTCATTGCTCTGTCTTTTAGGCTTTGCTCTATTTCTGGAAGCCTCCAGTGATGTGTGTGCGGTCATTTCTGTAGTTATAGTCACTAACCTACAGTACATTTATATTTACTGTAGCTGTTTGGAGGATGCTGTTATCCAGAGCGATTTAGAAGAAGTGCTTTGAAATTTTTAACATTGAATTCAAATTCAAATTTTATTCGTGAATAAATGTGAAATGCTTATACGACTGCCATTGACCTTAAAAAAACAATTAAGAAATAAATAGTGGAATAAAATAAAATAAGAGTAAGTTTAGCTATAGAAATGTAAGAAAATAGAACAAAATATTAAATTAAATATAAAAAACGTCGGTACAAATGTAGACAAAAATGGCAATAGATTTAAATGGAAATAAAAATGGAAATAAATGGAATGTCCAGGGAGTGTGCCATTGTGAATTTGTACTAGGTTACTAATTACGTAAGTTTAAGTTAGTGTAATGATCTAACCGCTGTAAGGATCTATCCAATTTTGGAAACTTCAAAGCACTTTTATACGTCAATTTGGATAACAGCATCAGTCAAACACTGTTGTGAATTTTACTATTATAAAACAGATAAATCATTAGTCATCGCTTAAAGACTGTCTTTTAAAAGATAAAACAGACAATATTTTAACTAAGGCATTGTCTTTCAAATACTTCAGCTAAGACCTTTCATCCCTAGTTATTTCTAATCTGTTTCAAATATGTTTAGCATTATTTATGGGAATTCATCGTCATCCACAAAATAACACTTAAGGTCTATATTAAACATCTTGTTAGTACTGTAAGTACACCGATCAGCCATAACATTAAACTTAAAAAAAAAAAAAAAAAAAAACTTTATGCACAGTATTGTGTAGGTTCCCCTTGTGCCTTGGGGCAAGCCTGCACAAAACCTCTGAGGCTGGGCTGTAATGCCCGGCACTGGGATGTTAATACAGTAGCAGAACCTTTAGGTGCTGTGGGTTGCGAAGGAGTCCTCTGTGGATCTGATTTGTTTGTCTGAAGGATTCTATGGATGCTTGGATGCCAGATCAACAACCTTGGACTTTTGTGCATGTTAAGCCCCATATACAGCAGGCTGTGGTGCACTGGGTGTTCTGATACCTTTCTTTCATTCACATTTTCAACAATTTGTGCTGCTACATTGTTTTATCTTTGGGATCAAAGCGTACAAGCTGGCATTTTCTCCCCCAGGCATAAATAAGCCTTGGGTGTCCAAGATCCTGACACCAGTTCACGGGTATATAATTGATCATCAATATTAGTTCACCTGGCGGCGGTGTTAATGTAGTGAGTGATCGGTGTACATATGATTAGCAAAGTGAGAAACATTTATTAATTAAAAACTAAAAACAAAGTCATTGATTCTACAGTGTTGTTGCGATTGGCCAACATTGGTTAGGGTCGTAATTATGATTGTCAGAAATCTAAGCCTCCATGATTCCTATGTTCCTCATGTAAACAGTAATATCTGATTTTAAATGTTACAGCATACATTTCCTATATATAAAAGACTAGGAAAAATACAAAAGAAAAGCTTATCTGATCTTCAGCTATGCAGTCTGTTTTCACTGGAGCGTCAGATTCCTCTTCCTGGCTGACCCTTGTCGAACCCAACCCTTGTGGTCTTCTGCGCTTACAGCCCATCCACCCTACAAGGTTCAATGTGTTTTGCTTTCTGAGATACTTTTCAGCTCACCACGCTTGTAAAGAGTCGTTATTATAAAGAGTTGCCATAGCTTTCCTGGCAGTTGTACCATTCTGCCTATTTTCCTCAGACGTACTGTACTCACCGGTATGGTGTTTCCATCTACAGTACAAACTGTACGTTTAAAGAATGTGTTGTTTGTAAAAATCCTAGAAGTATTTCAATTCACCTACTTTGCACTAAGGAGTATGCCATGGTTAAAGCCACATGTACAGTATATGTGATCCTGATCATCTCAATAGTCCTTAATTGGTCAGCGACGGTGCGTCTTCACCTATAACAGCTGTAACTGAACCGACAAATTGTACTGTAGTAAATGTCTTGTTTACCGAATCCACTGAAACTGTGTTGTGTCCAAGTCTCAAGTCTGTGGCTGATTTGCCGTGACTGATGCAGCTGATTATCTCATTGGTTATGCTGTGAAAGGTCAGCAACAATGGGGTCAAAGTTGAATTAGATTAAAAACTTTGAAGCGGCGGCAAAGCGCAACTTTCAGACGGTGTGCCTCAATGTTGAAGGTAATGCTTCCCCTAGGAAAATACTGGAACAGAGTACAGAAAACAGACTTTTCGAGACATTTGAAAGACATCACGTCCTCGGTTGAACGTTTTTGCTCCAGACGGGGTTGTGTTGTAACGGATGGAGCTTATCACGGTCCAGCACACCGCCTGCGCTTTAACAGTTGACCGAAATGTCAGACAGACAGACAGCCTCGATGCGTCTACAGGCCGAGGCTCCATAATGTCTCACTCAGCCGCTGTATATACGTCAGTACATATTCTGTCATAGTCACCTTACACAACCGGATCAGCTCGCCAATTCTAGCATTTAAAAAAATAATAAAATTGTATAATATCCTGTTCCTGGCTAGGATTAAACATTATCTATAAAGATCGACCATTTTTGCAGTAGAGCAGAATAATCCTGAGAATATTTTGAGAATTATCCTGTTGACATTCAGTAAAACACTCCGTAGTGCTGGAGGGTCGTGGAATTCCCTACCGAGGCCTCGAATTTCTTCAAATACACCCAATTCCCCCTTACACAGTCACATCGCTCCAAGGGCAGCATTTCCCCCAGGGTGTCAGAACTGGTCAAATGGCCACACCCACTTATCACTCAACCACATTAATTATTCCCTACGCCTCCCCCCCCCACCCCCCCACTGTAACCAAGACTTAACCCTTTCGACCTTGCTTCTGCCCCTGATCTCAGTGGTCACAAAAAAAAATCGACCCTGTGCTGGGACTCGTTCAAGTGTAGAGAAATTTCAGCCGTCTGGGCGCAACTTCCACTTCCTACTGGGATGGTGCTGTGAGCAGCGCTGCTTCCTGTTGCTCTTTCTGTCATTAGGAGTTTGAGTTGACGGCCAAGTGGCTCTTTAAGCCAGACATCTGCGTTAGCTCGATTCCAAAAGAGACCAGGATGAATATGGAAAAGATGCCAAGACCCTGTCGCTGGTTTGTACCATACAAATCACTTTTAACCGATCTAGTCAGATACTAACACAGCAATATATTATTACTTGTGTATTATTCTGGACCACACATATTTAGTGCACAGTAGGTCCATTAACACTAGGTGTACAATACTGTATTTCTGGAAACATGTCTATACTATGCTTAAGGGTAAGTAAGTAAATAATTTGTGTTATAGGTTAAATGTTTTTATTGTTGAATCCACTAAAGAGGATCACCTCGCTTACCTCCGGTTAACCTTAATGAGTCCAACGGGACGATGGGTCTCTGCTCTCTGGGGGTTAAAGCGAAGGTTCTAAGGTTCACACTACCACGGCCTCTACCTCTACTGCAATTTAAAACTGGGTCAGAGGTTCCTCAATAGCGAGAACGTTATCCTATCCAAGCTAATCATAAGACATGTTCCTGTGTATAATATTACAATTTGGAGTCTGCAGGACTTAGTGTTTGTTTCCAGAATTGAAAATGACTCGATTAGAAAAACAACAGATTGCGTCCTGGGTTGAATAATCAGTGCAAGAGCATAAATTAAAGGTTTGTTAATAAAACACTTGTCGTGAAAATCTATCATGTTTTATTTTAGTTTTCTTTTGGTAGCTTAACATTTCTTTGGAAGGGCTGATGATGATGATATTTAACTGCCAGATCGTGATGAGCTCATCTATAGTACGCACTGTAGCACACTTATCACTTAACATATTATGAACTCTGCTCGCTAAATCGTGTTTTAACGGTAACCGAGCCCAGTTCTGGACGACTGTTGCGATTCCCTGACTGCTGCACAAACTGTAATTTTCCTTTTTCTGTTCCGTGTTATCGCACCTAATGAATAGCATCAGTCATCTTTGATTATCATAGCCTTCGATGCTGCAGAGTGTTGTTGTTTCAGTCACTGGGTTTAGTTTTCTCGAAATATATCGCACCTCAGCATGGCACTTTTCATGGATTTGTAAAATAAATGGATCTGAAATGAACCGTTAGAATTTGGCGTCTGATTACTGAGATACTTTGCGTCTTTAGTAATGTTCCGGCTAAAGTCAGACTTATGCTTTGTTTCTTTTTGTTTTTTTTTAGTTTCGGGTCAGTTTTTGAACAAGACCCCGAGATACTTAAACTCCTCCACTTGGGGCAGGATCTCACTCCCAACCCTGAGAGGGCACTCCACCCTTTTCCGACTGAGCTCTCCCTTAGAGATAGGGTGAGAAGCTCAGTCATCCTTGAGGGGCTCAGAGTAGAGCCGCTGCTCCTCTGCATCGAGAGGAGCCAGATGAGTTGGCTTGGGCATCTATTTAGGATGCCCCCTGGACGCCTCCCTTGTGAGGTGTTCCGGACACGCCCCACCGGAAAGAGACCCCGGGGAAGACCCAGGACACGCTGGACGGCCTATGTCTCTCGGCTGGCCTGGGAACACCTTGGGATCCCCCCGGAAGAGCTGGAAGAAGTGGCCAGGGAAAGGGAAGTCTGGGCATCCCTGCTGTTGCTGCTGCCCCCGCGACCCGACCTCGGATAAGCGGAAGAAAATGGATGGATGGATGGATGGATGGATGGGTTTGTTACCGGTGTGTTTTCGTTGCGCGTCCCGTTTAGTGCATGTGAGTGTCTGGGATTTATGGTTTATATTGGCCGTATATAAGACGTGCTCACCTGAATTTATTCTCAGTTTTCTTATGTACTGTATAAAGGCGTCTTAATTATTTGTACGAAGGATTGAAAGTTCAGGAAGGTTTGTTGTCCGAGACAAGAACGCATACATAAATAGAAAATAATGGATTAACATTTCTCAATAAAGTGCCAGGACACACGCTGTTTAATAGCTCTTGATATGTGATGATTAAGTGCTAAGTGCATCTTTATTATCCTTGGGAACCCGTACTGTTAGCATCATACTGTTGTGAGAATCATAGCTTTTTTCGGTCTTTCTTTTCTTTCTTTCTTTTACTTTTTAATTATCCTCGGTTTCTGTATAATTATAGTGTGTTCGAGTGCAATTTTGAAGTCCAGATGTCTCCAGATGTTGCTACACAGTGAAAATGACTTTGACTTTCGGGGGCATGGTGACAGACGCACACATCGACCAATAAAACCCGTCAAAAAGTGTCTACACAGGTCCTAGTAGGAATGTCGGACCGTTGACCCTGCATGTCCCTCATCAGAGATATCAACATTCACTGGATATACAGCTTTGGGGGAAGAAAGGAAACAAAAAAAGAGCGAGAGACTTCTGCAATTTCTTTCTTACATCAGAATCTCAACAGATATGGCAACCTTTGTTAAATTCCAACACAAGCACAGCTCGTTCTGTTTTATGAGGTTCTGATCCTATGAGAATTTAATCCTATTTATTGAAAACCCTGCTGTGATGATCTCTCTTCTCTTGCAATGGGACCACCTGCATAGCAAATACAGTGCTACAGTAGTAAAACATTAAAGGTAAATGGAATTTAAAAATAACCAACAGAGTTGAGTTGAGATGTTTTTTAAGTGAGGAAAAGAAGTACGCGATCCTGGCTTTACTGGCATATGGATACAGTGACTATCAGGTTGGTTCCATCTTTAAGATTTCAAAGACACAAGAACAAGGTCAAGCAGCAGCTACTGTACTGGAGACAACAAAGCTACAGACTGGCAGAGGAACAAAATGAATCTCTACCGACGGGGATGATGGCAAACTCATTTGAATGTCACTCAACAACCGTAGGATGACATTAATTGACCTTCAAGTGACTACACTGGACGAAGTGCATACCGAGGACGGTTTAAATCAGGATCCTAGAGGCAAGGCTGAAGTCATGTGAGGCCAGGAGAAAAGGCTCTTCAAGAATGAGAAGCAAAGAAGATCAAGGCTGAGGACAAGGATTGATGATGATCTGGAGGTGCTTCATCAAGGCAAGATTTGTTTTTGTGAAGGATGCATGAATCAAGCAACATACAAGGTTTCACTGGAAGAACATTTGCTTCCTTCTTCATCGATGGCTCAGTGGTTAGCACTGTCGCCTTGCATCTTCTTGGGTCCGGGTTTGATTCCCGTCTCAGGGTCTGTGTGCATGGAGTTTGCATGTTCTCCCCATGCTTGGTGGGATTTCCTGCAGGTTCCTTCCAGGCTCCAGGTTTCCTCCCACAGTCCAAATACTGTACATGCAGATTAGGCTAACTGGCGTTCCCAAATTGCCCGTAGTGAAGCGTTGTGAATGTGTGTGAACGTTGACCGGAGGTCCTAGCATGGTCATAAAATGAGAATAAATACAGTGGTCACCATTGGCGTCCACGGTCCTCAGTTGGGCTACAGAGGTTCCTAGATGGATGGATGGGTGGAAATGCTTCATGCCACACAGCCAGGTCAAAGAAAGTGTCGATGATGGAGCGCCAGATCTAATCCCTACCCTGGCCAGCCCGATCTCCAGATCAGAACCCCATTAAAAACCTGTGAAACGTGATCAACAGGAAGCTGGATGGTCAATCAAATCTGAGCTGCTTTTTTTTTATGCTATAAACGTACTGTACCAAGAGTGGTATAAATGTGCCCAATGGCAACGTGAAGAATGCGGTGATTGCAAATCAAGGTTGTTCCAATAAATAATGATTTCTGAACATTTCTTACTTCAAACATTATATTGCAGGACATTTCTCAAGATCTACAAACGCGCATCTTTTAGCTATTTTACTGTTTTGTCATTTTCTTTTCAATAAATGCTCCACATAACATTTATAACAAGGGAATCTAATAAATTGATCATGGTTCAGTGGTTTCACAGCTGACATATTCTCCTGTACTGGGTTTGCATATATTCCCAGTAATCCTTTTCCTATAAACACGTCAGTTGAAGTGTTAGCTCTTGCAGTTGTAATTACGACGGCCCATTAGGTCGGTTAAACATTGAGAGTCCATTAGGACGTCCATCTGATAAACAGACCTTCATTCATCCACAGACGTTTGGACATCCATAGGTACGCTGCATTTAGATCTGTCTAGTCGTTTTGTCTCGGTTTCTTCGTCTGCCGTCTAGCAATAAATCTCCATTCGACAGCTCCAGCTTCTTGTTGTGCTAGACTCCACAGCGTGCTGTTCCACTCTATGAACCTGTCACTGCGGGAGATTCTCGTCACTGACACTTGGT
Source organism: Channallabes apus (assembly GCA_030522415.1). Taxonomy (NCBI): domain Eukaryota; kingdom Metazoa; phylum Chordata; class Actinopteri; order Siluriformes; family Clariidae; genus Channallabes; species Channallabes apus. The sequence continues at coordinate 27,644,565 of CM060127.1, read as the reverse complement.
TCTTTCACAGCGAGGCAGCAGCTATAATAGTCTCTCTCTTGAAGCTCTTTCTATCTCCGCTGCCCTCCGCCTCGCACCAGGGATCAAAGCCAGGCCCGGACACCCATCCTGCCCTGCGGTGACATCTCTTCTCCCGAAAAACAGCCCCGACAGTGAAAACAAGGGTGTGAAAGCTGAGCCGAGATCTTTAGAGAGAAGCGTAAGAGAGAGAGAGAGAGAAGAATACGGGAGGACATTTTCAGAGATATAACCAGGACTCGGCGTGTAAATATAAACCACTTGTTATAACAGGAACTTGAAATTTATAGCTTGTAGTATTTTGTCCGCAGACCTTTGCTTGGTTTCAAAATATTGGCAGGGGTAATTACGTGCAGATGGAAGGAGAGCCAGCTGCAGGCATGGAGAGGCCTGTGCCGAGTCGGACGTCTCCTCGTTGGGTGCAGGAGATCGGTGCTTTGATTAAAGAGCTTTCACGCTGCAAACATGTCACTCACTGGAAGATCTTATCGATCGAAAACCACCAGAGACCTTTCCATGAGACTGGAGTATATGTACAGTGCTCGCTATTGAACATTGACACAATGTGGCCATTTCAATCCGAGGAAGAAAATAAAAAAAACGCTGGTGTATTTTGTAATGTTTATCCGGTTATCTGACTGAGCTCCGTGTTATGAAGTAGCGCTTCAGTTCCCTCGTTCGTTCCTAAACCATGTCTTATGCAGTACAGAATAACAGATTGCTACATCACTGCAGCCCGATGTCCCGGTGTTCTTTTCTCGTGTGATTGATTTGTTCTTCTCTAAGTGGAGATATGAAATGTGTCATATGATTCGAAACACATTCTATCCCTTTCCCATCCTGAAAAGCAATAAATTCTGAGGCCTCCCTGCCAATCACAACCATATTTTATTTAATCTTTCCTGGACGTCTTTTCAGAAAATGTTCCTCTGCTCTTAGTCCAAAACCATTGCGTCATGCTTTAATATTCGGATAGTTCTAATAAACCACAGATGACACGAATATAAAAGGACTCGTAAAGATTATCATCACCCTCTGTTTTTTTTTACTGTCATGCGTGCCGTAGAATGTCAGTATGCGGATCGTCCGGCACCGTTTTTATTGGAATGGACGCTCGTGAGCTTGACAGATTGCGATGGTTAATACGATTCGGTTACAGCTGTAAAGGATGTTTCCCAAGATTTCAACCAATAAATTGACAATAAAGGACAATTCCATGTTGAGATCGGTTAACTCACACTTTCTTTCTTTCGTTTCTTTCTTTCACAGCGATTCCTAACAGCACAAAACAAGCTGACGAGGAGAAGAAATACCGGGACTGTGCTGATCTCTATGAGGCAGGCTTCCAGAAAAATGGAGTATACACCATCAACACTGGTCCACAAGAAACGAAAAAGGTGTTTGTGTGTGTGATTGTGTGTTTATAACTCTTAAGATCTCTCATCATGCAAGAAGAAGAAGAAGAAAAAAAAGTAAATGCAGAAGATTTTTTTTTCTTTCTTGTTCTGGTTCTCACATTCTCACCCTTCAGTGCTTATTTTAGTGAATTACTTATTCCAAACATATCTGACTGAAATCATCGGTTAATCAACGCAGCAAATGAGAATATTATGGGCGTATTAGAGCCAGATTAGGAAACCCAATAATAGTGCATTAGAAAAAAGCTGATGCGAAACATTGGCAGACTGGAAGAAAGCCAGGCGTGAGTAACATTGACGTAGTTGCTGGTTTAACAAGATAACGCTGAGTGCAGAGAGTTTAGGGTGGAGTGTCATTTAGTTTACACAAAGTTTATCATTTATTTATATCAATGGCTCGAAATCCAGAACTCAAAAAAAAAAAACTTTGGTCAGTTCAAAAAGAACTCATTTTTGAGCCGATCGAACAGATTTTGCTGTTCACGTGTTGAGAAGAGGAGAGACTCTGATAAAGAATATACATTATCAGGTTATACACGAAGGAGGAATGTGTCCAGTATGTTGTGTTCTTTAAGCAGACATAAGACTTTATGACCATGCTCGGAGTACAAACTGACTCATGCACGAAACTTCTCAGCATAGTTGGTGTATCTGTGTGTTTGTGTATGGACATGTGCCTGAGTGTCTAGTTTCACCACGAGTCAAGTCTGTGGGTCTTGGTTTAATTGTCCTCTGACTGGACTGTGTGTATTCAGCTGGACGCATGTGAGGTTAACAAAATCTCTCCTCCACCACCAAAGAAAGGCAGTCACCGATTTGCTGCTTATTGGTTTACACCGAGCCACACAGGCCTAGATTACAGCCATGTGTCCCCTTTTTGTCTCCGCTCTGATCTTAGACCTGGACTCCTTCCCTGTTCTAATTGCTAACTAAACATGTAGGCAAGCCTACTTTAGTTTAAAAAAAGAAAAGCAGCTTGTTTGGGAACATCTGTCTATCTGCAGTTTTACGTATATGTGTATTAATTCATTATGTAGCTAAAACAAAAAAAACAAAAAGAAAAGAAGAAAAAAAAAATCTAATAGCTCTAGCTAATATTAATTCAGGGGAAAGCAGCACACTACGTAGCTTAATTGCCCTTGGAGGGAAAAAATATATGACAAACCTTACTCGTTTGATATCTTCAATCAAGCAGCAAAAAAAAAAAAAAAAACAGTCATCCAATAACTTTCAGTGGGTTTAATATTTTGGACAATCTTATTTAAAAAATAAATAAATAAATAATAATAATAATGAATTAAGACTATCAATCATGAAAAGTTGATTTATTTAAACTCAATCTTAAAAAATCTTAAATACTTAGAAAAGTATTTAAGATTTCGAGTAAGATTATCAGTCCTTAAAAATAAAACACTTTGCTCTTCCACATCTGGAAAGTGATATGTTAGGGATTTATTTGCCAGGCTGCAAAAATTTAGCATATAAAAATTATATTTAACAATATACGGTATAATAATAAAATGCTTTAATGGATTTGTGATTTTGTGTGTGTGTGTGTGTGTGTGTGTAGGTATACTGTAATATGGAGTCTGCTGGAGGAGGATGGACGGTAATCCAACGGCGAGAAAACGGCAGTGTCGACTTTCAGAAGACATGGAAAGAGTACAAGATGGTACGCCAACGAATATCACACGTCTAAGCTTCATTTAGGAAGTTGATGGGATGGGATGTCTAGGACAGCCAGGAGAACAGTAAGCAGATGTATGAAATTTTATTGCCGTTGATAAAAAGGGAAAAACATCTTGACGTCGATTTATTTCGCACATTAAACTCACGGCCTTTCGCATGCATGAGGTTTACCAGGGATGCCCAACATCAGAGCTACAGCACACACAGCTTGGTGGTCACCCTCCTCTAACCCATGGAGGAAAACTGGAGATTGTGTCCTGAATGAAGCGTCGCACCAAACGTCCGCTCTCAGGATTGTCCTCGACACGCTGTAGACACGAGGCCGCTCTTCGGTGATGAATACGTTTTTTGTTAACGAAGCGCAGCTTGAGGCTGTGTGTCATGAAATGCAGAGATGTAACGTGATACTTTTTATCACATGTTTTCAACCATTAACTCGGAGCTTTTTTATCAACCGGGTGTAATTAATGCCGCTGTAGCCTCATGAGACCTCGTTGTCCTGGTATGACATCACATTTTTTCTCTCGCTGTGTGTATATATAGGCTTGTAAGATCCTTATATGAGGATGGTTGAGTTTTTCTCCTTTGCCAAATTTCTTCCCTGTTTAAAGACTTTAATCAATCTGAGTCGTTATCAAGTGGAATAAACATTTTTTTACAAGGCGTACATTATTAGATGTAGGGTCTGGAGAAGGTTATGACGCGATTCACATGACCGGGGGATCTGCGCTGTAGCACATTATGAGCTTTTTAATTGGTCCTTGGTTTTAATTTAAAAAAATTATGATAATAAAATAAAAAACAGATACAGATGGTTACATTAACTAAACAGGCTTAATCCAAATGTCCATATATAAAAAAATCTTAAATATGTGTGTGTGTATATATATATATATATATATATATATATATATATATACACACACACACAGTGGAACCTTGGATTACGAGCATAATTTGTTCCAGGAAGCGGGCTCGTTTTCCAAAACACTCGTAAACCAGATTTAATTTTCCCATAAGAAATAATGGAAACTTAAATTATTCGTTCTACAGCCCAAAAAATATATATACATAATTTATACAAAATATAAAAATGCAAAAAAATTTAACAGCCCGTTAATTCATACTTGTGTAATGATGAGATGGACAAACTGCTCGATGCCCGTTCTTTTATTTGCTGCATTTTTGGGCTATAGTACAAACTTTTGCATGGATCCTGCACTTAAATCCAACACAAAAAAAAAACTACTGAAGAACAAAACTCAGGCTCTATATCCTAGCTTACATCTCACATTCGCATTCTCACACTGGACTGCATTACCCACAATGCATCTCCCGCACTGGACTACACTTCCGTAAACAGTGGTCATAGATCAACGTCTCTCTCCCGCTACACTGTTTTATCTGAAAATCAGCAATAATCATTGCTAATGACACTTGTGTGAGCGCAAACTAACAGAATCACTGCTGTAAAGTAAAACAAACAAACAAATGAACTGCACTTTACCTCTGAAAAGATTTGTGACAGAGCCGATTATCTTCGGAGAGAAGAGTGTGCGTGTGTGTGTGTTTGTTTCTGAAGGGGGGCACACAGCTGGCACAGTGTCAAATTACGCACGCGCACACACACACACACACACACCCACACACACACACACACACTGTGATGAGGAAGAAAATGGAGCAAGACAGTGCTCGTTTTTCGAGGCAAAATTTTATACAAAAAAAAAAGCTACCACCTGCTAATGGCTACCAATATGCACATTTCTGTAAGTCTAAAAAGTTTACATTTTATTTAGGATCAAAATGTCCACATGGCCTGCAACAATAGGCAAAATATTTTTGAACACATTTAAATAACGAGTCTAAATATTTGAATTTGAATACTTGGATTATGTTCAGAAATCAGTGTTGAGGAGGTCCATGGAATAGATTGTTATTACTAAGGAGATCCCTAGCGGCAAAAAAAAATTGAAAACCCCTGAACTAACCTAAGCTTACACTAATGAAATCATCAGGAAACATTCACGCTACAAAAACATTTACAAATTCTTCCATATTGAAACCACCATGAAATCAATTCGATGTACTGAGAGTTGAATCACTGAAGTTGGAAAGCTCGAACGTAGGACTGATTACACAGCATTCGATATAGAAGTGCATTAAGAAGTGGAATCGATTTCATTGTATGGTCTGTATATTCGATATCTGTTTCCTGATCAGGAGGGTCAACTAATATTAAGTGTGTCACTTTGCACTTTTGCGGTATTGCTTGGCGGTAATGTTTTAGGAGAGAGATTGATTAACAGAGATTAGCCTGAAAGTACCACGGTGTCGAATGTATTAAAATAATATATTGTTGTTTTGTAAAATCTTTTTTAAAGAATTTTAAAATATGTCGAGCTTATATTTAGGTAGGCGAGCACAATGATGTAATCGAGTAGCCTAGTAAAGAACATCTGAAATGCATTTCTGGATTTTGGCTCGGCAGTGATTTGGCTTATCTGTAGCGGAGAAGGTTTGTAAAGGTTGCTATTTATGCCTATTAGTGAAGTGATGCATGACAACCTGTAACCTTAGAGAGGATTATTGCAACACAGAACATTAATACTCGGCTTTATCCACAACCACTCACCCAAGAGGATGCCCCGCTCGACCACTTCCCTCTTTGGCTACTCGGAGTGTTCTCGTGAGAAATTGTGCAGCAGTGAAGTTGGGTGGAAGGGGGTGGTTTTAAAAAGGGAAGGGAAGGTTTACTCATACAGTATGTGACTACGGTCAAACGTATGACTTTTAAAATTTCAATTCCATAGCTCGTACCTTGACAACAGAATCACAACATAAAATAAAATAAATAAATCGAGGGATATTATTATTATTCCACCCATGCATGGCTTTCTTCGGGCCAGATGCATATCTTGTATCATGGATTTCTAACATCATAATCACCTTGAAATGGTGAAATCAATAGCCAGCACTTAATAAAAGACTCCTTCGATGTTTGCTCTCAAAATGACGTTCAGCCCCTGCCAAGCACATTCGGCTCGCTCCCAGCGTCGCCCGCATTACATATTGACCGTTTCATGATTTCAGATTATATCATCAACTTATTTTTGCCTGAATGTAAACGATTACTCAGGGCCCTAATTTAATTTCTTGTGGTTAGACGGACTGCCGTGTGATCGAGGACCATCTGGTGCTCGTTTGTTGCACCATAAACAGGTAGTCTTTGTCCGTGTGGGGTTTCGGTTTTAGATAGTCTTCACCGTATGAAATTACTGCGTGTTAGGACAACATTCGGGAGCCGAGTTCCAGCAAGTTACTGTAAATGAGCTGAGCGGAAAAAGGCGCTCAGAAGTCCTGCTTGGGAGGGGCTTCCCTACTGTTATATTAAGAGATTAGGGTTAATTACCAAATGATGGTACAAGCGAACGTGGTGAAATGTCGACTTCAGAGAAAGACTGTGAATTGCTACATATACACAGTGCATTGGATGTATATACAATATATATATATTACTTAGCATATAGCTCAGGTTTGCAAATATTATTGCAAATCGGTTCATAAAACCCTGATACCATCATGTGTCAACATTTCCTAAAAACCTTCGAATTATAATCTAGAAAATAAGATAAATGAAGTTGCTTTGCTTTCGCTGATTGCCGAGCTTTCTTGGACCGAGCTGTGTTTCCCATGGTCTGCTCCAGGGCCCATCAGTAACCCTCCTGAATTCCTGCACTGACCCTGGGTGCATTCTCCCTTTCAGGGCTTTGGGAGTGTGTCAGCTGAGCACTGGCTGGGGAACGAGTTCGTGTACACGCTGACCAGCCAGAGACAGTACACGCTCCGTGTCGAGCTCACGGACTGGGACGGACATCAGGCCTTCTCCCAGTACGACCGCTTTCACATTGGCAGCGAGAAAAACAAGTACAGGTACCGGAAATCCTGCAATGCTTTATAATAATTCCTGTTGTTTTAATTTGTTAATTCATTCCAGATTCAAAAACGCATTCTTACAGTAACATTGACTTTACTGTTTATACTGTTTATAGCTCCAGGTGTTACACTGGCACCTCTTCAGTGCATAAAACATACAGAACAGTACTGTTAAAAAAAAAAAAAAAAACAGTTAACGAACGTGAGGCTCATCCTGAGTGCATTAGTATTCTACTAATTGGTTTCAAATGTCATTGAATTCTCATTCATGTTTCCAAGCAGACATACAGTCATACCGTCGTATCCAGCATTCATCCACGTCTACGGCTGACGTTTGAGTTCAAACAGATTTCTTAAAAACACTTCAAAAGAAGATATATTCTCTCCTTCTGCTTCCAGAGCTTGTCAGTCCACTAGATAAGTTGCTGCTGATAATTTGTATTTGTTTTTTTTTACTTCCTGTCCTCTTTTCACCTTAAATGGACACGTGATAAGGTCACAATGAGCTCGTTTGAGCGAGAACCTACAACAGATCAAATGTCGAAAGCAATATCAAGGTAAAGTGTAATGTTGTGCTTTTTTCAGGGTCGTATCTAATCTGCGGAATTTTCTACTCACAAAGTAATGACGGCGATAGATTCCTTTTTGGCACTCCGGTGGCCAGCGTTATGGGATTGTTCAACAACTTTCACTGATGAAGCTGGAGAGAGAGAGAGAGACAGAGAGAGAGAGAGAGAACAAACGGCGATGTTGTAATACGGTGGAATCCGATTCGGGCTTTTGTGGCCTTCGGTGATGCGTAACACCAGCATTCATTGAATCGATTTTTCAAAATCACATCCTTATAGAGACAAGATTTGTCAAATATTATTGTACGGAATGTAAATATGATGAATTCGAGAACATCATCCAGAATTTAAACACACAACCACATGGAAACCCGCATGATCAAACATGATCACTTTATCAAAATATAGCTTCGCTGTGTATTGTTATTTATTTTTTTATTGTGTCACAATGTCCTTGGCTTATGTGCAGCCTATGCCAGTAAAAAGTTTCAGGAATCTAATCGGCATTCTCGTCTCTATAAATAGATTTGTTCTTTTAAACTGTTGTGGTCTCAGACTCACACATTGCTTATATGGAACGTTGGCCAAAGCAAACCCGTTCCCATGGGTCTAAACAAACTGTATGAGATGTTGCCACTTCTGGTAGTCTCTTCTAGTACTTTCACAACTTTTCGCTTTGAATCTCTTGATTTCTGTGCGTCCGACGAAAAGATTGAAGAACAAACGACGATGTTGCAAAGCAAGTTTTATGGTTATACTGCTTTATGATCGTAGACACGTATACAAACACAGGCCGTACGCATAGCATCAGCTTCGCACGGCTCCATACGCTGGAAGCCTCCGATAATAATTGAAAAACGTAATGTATTACAAAGTGCTGCACGTCTCGTTTGTCACGGCCAGCGGCGGAGGGTTGCCAGTTGCTTGCTCTCTTAAACCTGAACAGGAAATTACTCGGGCGGAGAAAAGCAGCAGAAACAACTAACGCTGTAACCTAAATCACAAACCAGCTCTGACGTACAGTGCATTAATACCACTCAAGTTAATGATCGCCCCAATTACATACACAATCTGAAATAAATCAGAGGACTTGGCCACATGTGTGCCGCATGCTAAATTACGGCTAATCTAATGTGTTGTTTTTTGTTTTTCGTTCCAACGTTTCTTAGTGCTTTCTCGCCGAAGACAGAGTGTGTAAAAATCAGATCATTTCAGGAGAATTATTACTGTTCAATTAAGACCTAATAAAAACGATTTTACCATTTAAACGTGCGCCATAACATGTGGTCCTTTGTTATGAGATCAACAAGATTAAATATACACCACAGTTTTATGAATATCTATAAAAAAAAAAAAGAAGAAGAAAAAGAAAAAAACGTCCACTGGTCCAAATTCTCATACTGTATGCTGATTTGTGTGATGCTGACGTTTTTCTGGGACTGTACAAATTGTACTAATACTAAAAAAAAAAAAAATGGAATGCCTGATTTGGATTGTCCCTGGGAATCCCCTAATACGGCATGTATACATCCGCTACACACACGTCCCAAATGACTTGAAGTAAAGTCACTGTAGTCATGCAGCTTTCAATGAGAGCGAGATGAAATATTGCAGTACTGTATATAAAGAAGAGGGACTAATGTAAAACTGGGGTTTTTTCAAAGATTCCTGCACTTTTGGTGCAAAGTAAACGTGTACCCTTATTTGATTTACCGCGTAGTGCTGGTGCGGTACCGTACATGTGGGTCTCTTAATATATGTTACAATAAATGTTGTACAGATTGAAGGCAAACAAGAAGACAATGTTGGCAATGATGTGCTTTGAGATCCACACATGGATGAGCACGCAAATGTACCGTATGCTAAACTTGGGGCAGTGATGGATCAGTGGATAAAACTTTGTCCTTAGGATTGGAAGGTCATGAGTTCCAACTCCCATTGCTTTCATTGCTGGACCCTTAACCCCTGGTTTTATTAAATGCGATGAAAGCTGATCTAGACAAAGGTCTCGGCCAAATGGCGATAAAAATGCTATGTTGCCAGAAGCAGAGGTGTGCCAAGTGCACAAATCATATGCAGTGGAACCTCAGCATACCAATTCCCTTTCTTACAAATTTTGCAAGGAATTTGCATTGGGATATGAAAAAAACAATCCAAACAGAACCGAACGCCTGCTAAGTTGCGTTTACGTCCAGGAGCCGGTCAAAACTTGATTTTATTTCAGTCTGTGAAAGCTGTTTTGAAAGAGTCAACCCAGGATAGCAACGTTGCCTTCAGCATGCATTCAAAAAGCTATGTGATGTTTCATGCATTTTTGTGTAATATTGGTAATTTTTGGATGGAACAGATTATCTGCAAAGATTCCTTAAGAATTCGCCTCCAGAACGAATTAAATTTGTACGCAGAGGTTTTGCTGTACTTAAATAAACGTTAAGTAGGTAAAATATAACTCAAGTCCTCCATTTACAACAAATAATTATTTGTCATACAATATCTGGAGCAGAAGGGTTAAGGGCCTTGCTCAAAGATGTAACAGCAGCAACTTGGCAGTGCTGGGGCTCGAACCCACAATCTTCTGATCAGTAACCCAGTAACTTACAGCCACCACTTGTGCAAAGTGCTGAGCTTGTAGTAACTACAGTAGCTACAAATCCAAAGTAAAAGTCTGTCTGTGGACTGCAGATGTGCTGTTTCATCGCTTTCTGCAACCGTCTCCAGTTCTGATTTCAAACACCTGCTACATCATTAGGGAAGGCAAATCATGCAATTAAGCATAATACCCAGCAGAAAGTAATATTACTGCTTCGAACTCTATGTACCACACACTGGTTATGTTATGCAATGCCATGCAGAAGTGTAGTGAAGGAGAAAGTCCAAATATGAAGTGGGATGTACTGTACTGCACTGTACATATGTAGATACATGAAATATGTGCATATAAATACAGTAACAAAGTAATTTCCACCTCTGCCCAATAGACGACGACTTCTCAGTATGAACAGCTTTACCAGTCAAAATGCCTTATGACGTAAATCAAACAAAGTCATATTTCACTGTAATGGTCTAGTTTGAATTATAACAGAACACCCATTTTACCATCTGTGGGAATTTGAAAGATAAACTTTATTCTAAGACCAGGATCATTGTTAGTAAGGGTAATATCATGCAGGAACTCACAAAGTAAAGCAAACATAAGAGAGTCATTCCTTGGCATCAATGACAAACAATTGCAAACAGATTCAACAAGGTCAAACTTAATATGTCGAAATATTTAGACATTTTCCACAATCCTGGCAAAAAAGGAAATAAAAATTGTGAGTTGTGCATATGACAATGCCAAGAGAATACACTGGCTTTCCTACAGACTGACAGTCTTGAGGCTTCTTCAGTTCTTCACATGCAACCACCAACTTTGTGGATTGTTGCCAAAGTCGTCTGAAACATTTGTAGCCATGCCACATGCCATGTCTCTTTATTTGATGATCAGTTGTGATCAGTTATGATTGCTGTCTCCAACATCTAGAGAGTAGATCCAAGAAGATGATGGATATGAAGCTTTAGCAGAGCCAAGGAATGGGTATTATGGATGGTGTTGTTTGAGTGGAAGTATGCTTGGGTCAGGTTCGTAACAAGCACGGGTTCATACAGACTCCCGACATTTACGTATCTATGTACAGTTGATCATTTCTCAAACCCAGTTAAAATACAGTACTGAGAACGTATCTTGAGCCAACCCCTCATTTCTTCATCTTAAATTATATTATAGGTTAAAGAAATAGGAGCAAATGTTGTAGTGTAACAGGCTGCAAAGTGCCTAAAGATACAACTTAAAAGTGGGTTGTTTATGCAGCGACCTCATTTCCCCTCTCGTCTGTTCCGACCACTCAGCATTCGGCATCAGCAGTAAACTAATCACCGAGCCGATCATCTGTCATCATCTGCACCTGTTTCTCACTGGGTCAGGACTTAAATTAGATGGTTTTTTTATGCTTGACCGATTCATAGGTCACTGTGTGGCTTAACAAACAAAAAACATTCCTCTAAAACACGAGAGCCAAAAACTTGCCAAAAATGAGAGCCAACAAGTCATTCAGGAAGCCTGGAGAACTATTCCTCAAGATTGCAAAATAAGGAAAAAGTCTGGCTCTTTGGAAGCAAATTATGAAGAAATGAGGGGGAGCTCAAGAATTTTGCACAGCACGGTTTCTCTCACAAGTTTATCTACAGTAATACAAGACAATTGTTCCCTGGCCTCGATTTCACAATAAACAGATTAGCGAGCATTGTTCGAACATGTGGAAAATGATTATTTTTTGGAGACGTAACATTGAATTTCTTCAGGGTGTTATAAGCCGAGGCGGTGCAGCGGTTAGCGGTGGCCTCACACCTCCAGGGTCAAGGGTATGATTCCTGCCTTGGGTCTGTGTGTGTGTCGCTCCGCACTTGGTGGATTTCCTTTGGTTTCCTCCCACAATCCAGAGACATGCAGATTAATTTAATTGCAGTTCCCAAATTGTTCATAGTGCGTGTGGATTGGCACCATATCCAGGGCTCTGCCTCGTACCCCAAGTCTCTTGGGTATAGGCTCCGAGCCCCCCGCAACCCTTTAATATACAGAATAAAGGGACATAGACTGTAAATGATATACGCCAACATTCCCTTATTATGTTAGTCATGTTGTTTTAAACATAACTCCAAAAAAAAAGTCATTAGATTTAAACTGGACACATCAATGTAAAAGGTCACCCCGGGTTGGCATGCTTTATTTATTTATTTATTTATTTATTTATATACTTATTCATACCTTCAAAGGTTATTGTATTTACCATACAAGCTAGATCTTTTTATTTTTTATTTTTATTTTTTATAAAAATATATTTACGGAGGAGGAGAAGATCAAATGCACTTGATCCATCACACCATGTTATCTTGCTTTTTATTTATTTAAATCATACTGTTATCGGTGTATATTACATAATGAAGCCACAAGATATTAGGCCAAGGTCATGAAATTATAAAGCCTGTGATTTGCATTCTATGCATTGAACCTAGTGCAAAAATGACCTTTTAAAATATTAATAATAATATTTTATTAATAGCTCTGTCCAGTTGCAGAATTATTATTATTATTATTATTATTATTATTATTATTATTATTATTATTATATAGCTGGATGGAGGTATTAATTAATTAAGTCATATTAATATAATAAACTTTTTTTTTCTAATGCATATATATGAAATATAAAAACTCTGTTGTGTGTACAGTATTTACAGCACAAATGAAAAGCGTGACTGAAATTGTCACTATAAGTAACTGCTGATCACTGGACTAAATTTTGCTGCGTTTAAGTATAAACAAAAAGTTTTTTTTAAATAAAAATAATCATAATAATCCATCCACCCAGTGTATGTAACCCAGACATTAATTTTGCAGAACTACAGAATAGCTCTTAAGTCTGTCGTAACGTCTGAGGTCTGAATACTGAGATGCCCAATTACATTTTTAAAACCTCACTCCCAAATGCTCAACCCGACTCCGAATAGTTTACTTTGTGTCACATTTGCACATTTGAAGATAATTAGACGTATAAGGCTAATGTTACAGTTCATAGATTCAGATCTTAGTGTATTACTTCTTGTATATAATAAAATCCTTCACGTTTCCTGGAGGTTCTGCCTGTTGGTACGATACTCATAAAAATAAAATTGAGAGATGGAACATTGTATGACATGTTTAAAAGTGTATCAGTAGTTTGCAAGAACCATCAACTCAAACGAGGTGTGTTTAGAATTTTTGTGCCAATATCGTAGGCAAAAGAAACCCGAGCTCCAGAGTTCGAGCGAATCGTGTGCCATTGTACAATAACAACGTGTCAGAAATCAAGAAAAGCTTTAAAACAAAAGCAAAGCTGAGGCTGTTTATAATAGTAGTGTGAGCTTCCTTTGACCCTGAGAAATGCTCCTTCCAAGCTCGATGACGGGACAAATTCAGACTAATATTCGCGAGCACATTTGCGCAATCGTAATTGTGCAATTTTGGAATCGTTGGCCTGGTGTATTCTTTTCTTTTTCAATTTCCAATAAAGCATGATCCGGCCAAACCAGTGAACGCTGGCAAAGTCCACGGATGCGTCCAAGACGTTTAGCATAATTAAGTAGATTGCTATAGTGGTGTTGTTGTTAAACAGAGTAAAAACAGCAGGAATCTTGGCGCGGATCGTTAGCAAACCTGGCAGGAGCGCTTCATAGTGTCCAGTCTCTCGGTCAACCGCAAATGTCATTCAGAACGTTGTAAAGCGATCTGTTCGACTCTTACCAAATAAAACTGAGTGCAACACTATAGTACTAGTGTGCGGACGTTCCGCGTTGTGACCGAACAGATGCATTGATGAGCAACATCCAAGGAGGAGGAAAAGAAGCGAGAGAACAAAAGGGAGAACCAGATGGAAATGTGTGCACTTGTACATGTAATCATATTCCAGACCATCCTGGGTAAAATCGTAAGTGCATGTGACACCTGATCTCCAAGAGAATCCACTGGCTGTCTGACAGACCAACAGTTCGTCGAGGCTTCTTCTTCTTCTTCTTCTTCTTCAGTTCTTCATCTGAAACGATCGACTTTGTGGATTGGATCCAAAAGGAGTCTAAAAGTAATCAGAATTAGTTTTGTACCCATGCCACGATGTCTGTATTGCATGAAGTGATCAGTCCAGCACCATTATACTGTATAGAGCAGATCCAAAGAAATAATGGATACGAGGCTTCAGCAGAGCCAAGAAACCAGCATTATGGATGGTGTTGATGGAGTGGAAGTATGCGCGGGTCAGGGTTGTAACAAGCTAAAGGTTATACAGACTTTCGACACGTAAACGTCTACAACTGATCACTTGCCAACACGAGTCAGAATACCTCAGCTCGCCAGTATGCGTCGAGCCGCAGTACCGTGTGGTCTTGCAACACATTTCTTAAAACACGAGCCTACGAGGCAGGATTTGTTCAGGCGAACGTCTCGGTGAAATCAGGATCATATAACAGCAGAAATAAAAACACACGCACACATTTAACATCGTTTTAATAAATATATCTTCCCCAAAGTGTGACTAAACATATGTTAGCTTATTAAGTATTATTTCTAATCCTCATATTCTGCCGCATGGGTATATTTCCAGCAGATGCTACATGGTTATTTAATATCCCTGTACTCTTACCAGTCAAGGCTTAAATTCCAAGTTTTTTTTTTTTTTTTGCCATAATGGAATAATCCTCTGGGAAATCACATCACACATCTCTTCAGTTGTGAGAAGGACTTGGCAGACAAAATGCCTGAACGATACGAGTAAGCTGTAAAATCTGGCAAGTGTTTTTTTTTTTTTTTTCCTAAAACTAAGTCTACTGATCCAGATTCACTGGTTTGTCCATCATAAAACATTATGAATATGATCATAATAGACAGTGCAGCTGTTCATACATTAACACTCCTACCACGAGATTTATGAGCCAAAGCCTTCATGAGTCTTCACAACCTGTCTGTTTTATACTGCGGAGCAATTTATGATGGAGAAATGATTCACAAGATTCACTTGATATAATCTTTTTATCAAGTTGCACAGCTTGTTATTCTGACACAGCCCGCTTCTTACACGATCCAACGTCGAGTCTACGGTATTCATGATGTACCAAAGCGATTTCATGAACCACTATTCTATTTTCCCACATCCTTCCCAACTGCTATAAAAACACTGCCTTTTTTAAATTATTATTATTATTTATTTATTTATTTATTTATTTGCTCCTACATTCTCGGCATCTTAATTACGTCAGTGTTTACAAAAGGAAAAGTGATGCATATCTAGAAATAGGTCATGCATCTGGATTTTACTGGATTTTCATAGTGTGGAATTCAGATCATGCAAACGAACTGGGTGTTTAGTTCACACCTGCACCCGTCATCTTACTGTACATCACCATTTTAAATACAGTACAGATGAGATCGGCAGCTTCAGACACAAGAATTTACCTTTAAGAACATAATATTCTGGAATAGAAAATGTGGACTGAAAAGCAAACAGCCTTTTAATTTGGTGTCAAATGTTGTGTGAGATGAAGAATGAAAATCAAATATTTTTTTTAAATATCGTGCCAGCAGTTAATTGTGCTCATGACATAATGTAACTTTGAGATCATAAAAACCATAATGTGTGCATGGAATGTAGGCTGTTACACTTAGTAATAAAAAATGAAGAAAAAAAAATCATGTTTAGTTAAGGCTAGTTGGCTCTAATTTTTTTTAATTAACCTTGTTTTATATATATATATATATATATATATATATATATATATATATATATATATATATATAAATATGTTTACACTGCCTGTACATTTGGGTTTTACTAGAAATGACTGGAATTGGGTTAAGAACTGGCCAACACACTATTAAAAGCTGGAAGGATAGTGTCAAACTGACATCTTTATAGAGGAAATGTGTCCAGAAAGAAAAAAAAAACATGAATGGAAGTCACTTAAAATGCTTGCATATCAAAAAAAAAAAATAATAGAAATAACAGCTATGTTTTTTTTTTTGGTGAAAGTAAGAGCATTTCCATACACACCCAATGTGAACCATATGTTAGTAAGCGTTATCATAAAAATAAAAAAAAACAGATAAAATTTGCTAGGGAGCGTAAAGATTGGACTTTGGAGCGACAGAAAAAGGTCATGTGACCTGATGAATCCAGAGTGATCCTATTCCAGACTGATGGGCGTGTCAGGATAAGAATGGAAGCGCATGAAGAGATGCACCCATCATGCATAGTGTCCACTAAGCTTCTTATGATCTGCGGTTGCTACAGTTGCTCAGGTCTAGACTCAGCAATGTTACGAGGTGCGGTCATAAAATGATCATTGCTAAGAGAAAATAATGCACTGAAAAAGAACGTTGGTCGTGAGCTTAGTCCATCTCTACATCTCCTCCACCTAAGGCTCCAACACAGCTTCTCCAAACGATGGATGAGCTGGTGGAGATCGGCCATGAAGAAGCCATTCTTGAACAAGCTCTTGAAGTTCCACCACGGTAATCATCTTTGAAACGCCTCCCATGAAGTCGTTTCTTCAAGGCATGGAAGAGGAAGCTCCTCGCCACTGGGCGCAAGGTCGAGGGGAGTAAGAGGGATGATGGAGGAATTTCATACCCCAAGTCGCTTTGAGGTTTCACCTGAAAGGGCTGGTTGCGTTGTCATGTGGAAGGCGCACTTAAATGTTTTCAAAGTGTGCGCTATTTGGATTTTGAAATAGCAGTATGAAATTTTCAAAAATATACTCAGACATAATTTGAGGAAACGTTTTCCATTTATTTTTTCATTCGATAATATGAATTTCATAACCGCTCCTCGTACAGTATGTGGCAATACGATTAAATCAGCTGACGGCCTGAAGGTACTGAATGACCACATATACACTGTACTGTATGTGTGCCGTCATCAAAGATAACGGTGGCGGAAAGAAATCTCATTGTTTTTTTTTTTCTTGGCCAGGCAGTGTATTTAATATTGGCCTCAAATCGGATTCTTATATTGTTTTTTGGATTTACATCCCAAAACATACAGTATATCTACATTTTATAGGCAGCGGTTACACTAAACTGTCAGAAAGTGTACAGTACAGAAGATTTATGTTTCTGAGGCTCAAACACACTCTGGGACACACCCCAGTTTTACGGCAAACTCGCCGCTCTGCTTGTTTATACTATACCCGAGTTCTGTATACCAATTCACATCAATTCGGTATTAAACCCTCACCATGCATGATGAATACACCCCTTTGTTCCCAGCTGTAATAATACACTTTTAAGCTGCAGCATTTCTGAAGAAGCGAAGCAGCTCTTTACCAGAACGAGTGGTTGCACTCTTAAGGTCTCATCTCAGGTACTTCAAGTGCCGGGTTTCAGATAAGTGCTGATGGATAAAAGGCACACTGAGGGGTTGATTGCGGTTTCTCTACAGGATTATGTTGATGTGCTCTGGCGTCGAAACTTGTGAAAGGAAAGAAAGTTCATCGCACTCACTTAAATCTTAGCTGTACAGTACAGTACCTGCGTCCTGATCTATGGAGCACTATGTGGTGCGTGACTTTACTACTCGTTTGGAGATTTCTTGCGAGCATTAAGCGGCCGTGGCTCAACTTTTCTGGACGGTACACATCCATTAATCTACAGGAGATGGAGTGTTGTGGCTGCTTTGCTTCTATGTATAATACGATACTCCTGTGTATTCTCCTACTTTTGCTCGAATGGAAAAAACATCGTTCGGGCTGACAGGATGTAATGTAAACTCAATTTGGGACGGCCGAGGCAGCCAACCGTACCTTCTAAGCAAACACGGAGTGTATATACTCATGAATTATGGTCATTTACATGTGAAAGACAATTGCGCAAAGCATTGTTACATGGTGGGCTGCTTGGTCAAGAACACATTACAAGCAGCTGCCTTTATGGGGAGATTTTTTTTTTCTCTCCTCTGTTTCTTTTTACTGAAACGAAATTCCAGACAGACAGAGAAAACAAGGACAAAAATAATACAATTGAACGCTTTGCTATTAATCTGTGCAAATGTCACATATCTGGTGATGAAGCAATCCCATGCACCAGGCCACGTTCCCACAAATCAGATGGTACGTTCCCTGGGGGCCCGTTGCCAAAGGTAGATCATATTCGACTCTTTATCCTCAGTTTGCGTTAGAGATCTACCTTTTCAGCCTCGGCCCCAGGGAGCTCTATGTTATTTCAGTGTGGCTGACCAGGAGTTTGCTTAAAGGCTCTCTCAAGAAGAATGACTTGAGAGAGGGGTGGAAGACTATAAGCTGCACAGATGTTCCTGTCTTTGGTGAGAGCTGTTAGACATTATGGAAAAGACTTATAACGACTTGGACGTGAAGGAAGGAAGGAAGGAAGGAACCCCACCGTTTTTTTTTTGTCCCTGTCTACTTATCACGGTTAAGCAGAAGTCACAGCACCTTGATCGGAGATGAACTGGGGTGTATTTATCTGTTTGGTTGCATGCATGAGCGCTGCATAGTGTAGCATCCTGGATTGATCTTCTTATCAGAGCGAAGCAGTGACCACAGCGTAAACTGTTAGAAAGGGAAATGGGGTGCATTTTATTTGTCTGTTTAGTGCCAGGAAGTGCCAGTTAGGAGATTACTTGCTCATGAACGTTGCAGAATGCCGAATTATGGTATTAAATTCAGAAAACAGCTCTGCATTTAATACAGTACCATAATTCCCTCCACACTCAACATCAAGCTGGAGCACCTGGGACTCAGCTCATCTCTGTGCCAGTGGATCTCTAATTTTCTAACTGGCAGACCACAGGCAGTAAGGATGGGTGGACATGTCTCAGCCTCCCTCACTCTCAGCACTGGAGCCCCTCAGGGTTGTGTTCTGAGCCCCCTGTTGTACTCTTAAGCATTTCACTGCATATCGTACTTTGTATGACTGTGTATGTGACAAATAAAATTTGAATTTGAAATTTGAATGCGCAAGAATTCATAGGGTCATACTGTATGTATGTTGTTGTAAGTTTGCAGATAGTACAATATATACTGAATATTCTTGGAAATTAAGGGACTATTGGCAGGTGCGTTTTGCATAGCGGAACACTTAAGTGTTTTCCGACATGCAATCAACAAAGGATCTCAGAGGATTTTGGCAGAAGATGCTTAGGGAAATCTCCAAACCAACAGCCCATTTGTATTCTTCTGCATTACATCATGTTCTCCTCGTTAATTGAAGTTACAGCGATCAGGTAACCCTTGACCAGGAAACCCGTTGGATCGATTAAGTGTTGGAAATAAAAAACAAAACAAAACACAGATCTCCAACTTGGTCTTTGCAATGACAACCACATAACCGCAAGTTTGGCTCCTCGACCCCTCGCATTGCATCACCGCCCTCTTGGTGGATCGCGACGAGCCTTCGACAACACTCCGAAACGCAATCAACTTTTCCCATTCCACAGCCAAGCTTTATCCGAAGTGGGATTTATAACACGCTCATTCTTGTCCATTCCCATTACGAGTGGGTGGATTTCGGGACATGATCGTGTGTGAGGCTCGGCATATTTCACTTTGCTTTTGCTTATTTACAGTTGGCTTGGTTCTGCAATTTTGCTTCTTGACCCTGAGCTTTCATGTTTTGAGAAAAGAAGGCCCCTTGTGGACGGATAATAAGAGCGAAGGAGAGTCGTACCCAAGACAGCGGCTTTTAACGAGCTAGGTCAAGGAGGTTGGAAGAACAAAACGCAACACACCCTAGTGCGCTAATGTGAGAAGGTCGTGTCAAAAATGTTGCCTTACTGTAAGTACTCTACTGAATGATGATGGTGAATAAATTACTAAGAAAAATACAAAGGCTGAGAAGTGCTTTAGAATATGAGGACACTACGGGTTTGTTACAGGACGTGCAAAAACGTCTTTGAGCGTCCAAACGAATGTATAAAAAAAAAAGTATTATTTCCTAAAACACACCAACCGTATTGACCTCAGCATGTCGTGTTGTGTGAAGTCGTCTGATTCACGATTTACAGTTGCGTGTCCATGTCTCTTCCTGTACTTGAGTGGACTAATACAGTATATCTGTATACTAGTACAAATAATCTAAGCATGCCGGGTAGACACAAGGTCATCCAAGAATTAGCAATAAAAGTTATTTTTAGGTTGCTTGGACACACATTTACAGATTCTGCAAATTGGTACCCATGCCAAGAACATGCCTGGGACCCAAACTTGTACTAATTCACCACTAATCCTTTCATTTGACATTCAGCATGCTCACTATCTTGAGCACATTTACCTCCAAGTAGTTAACATTTGTTGCAAAGTCTTATTTAATGGGATTTAGGGATTTAGACCATGTTTGATCTGTGTTCCTGTTTCATTCGCTTTGCGTGACACTTCTCTAATTTGTATAGCACTTCTGTCTTTTCCAACCCAAAACGTGTCACTCTGTGGCTTTTCCGAGCCAAATATTTCCTGTGTTTTCACAAAAAAAAAATATAATGGTAGTAAAAAAAAAAAAAAAAAGGGCCATATTTTTCAAGTCACGGTAGCCCAAAGCGACTGCACACACTGTACTGTTATTGAAAGAAGAGGCTTTGCTTTCGTATTAATTCACACTTTAACCTCGTTCAGATGTCTTGGAACATCTATCAGCTTAATGAGCGCGTTTGGATGTGCTCTCACGTGGACTCGTCTTTGCCTTCTTCTCCGCATCCCTCAGCACCACTGTTCAAGGCTCCTGATTTACATCTTCCACATGTGCTGCTCAGACTGCTCAGCCCCCTATACATACAGCACTGGCTCCGCTTTTTGTGTCTGTGTGTGTGTTTTCACTGTCGCACAAACAGATGCAAGCTGTTAACCAGTGCTCACCTCGAACACACTGTAAACATGAAGACAGTTTGCACATGTTTGCTCATATGTGAGTTCTAAGTGTTCTTATAAATAATAGCAATTCTAAGTAACTTTGTTTGTTGGTTAATGATGGACCTCATTTACTTTCCTGGCACAACTGTAGCTTTTTTTTTCTTCTTCTTTGTTACTCAACAAATGCTTTAAATGATGGACCGCATTTATTTTCTTTATAACATCACGGAAGAAGCAATTCTTTAGGCTGCTGATCAGAGGGCCGGGATTTGAGCACTGACACTCCCAGGTTGCTATAATTCGGCACTCGGGCAAGGCACTCAACCTTATGGCGATACAAAATGACTCCAATGTTGCCGCTCCTGAAGCTGGGATGAGAAATGAGGAGGATTGGGAGGTGGGATAGAGAAACCCAGGCCTGTAAAAACAAAGAAACACACAGCTGTGATAGAAATGGTGACACCAATTGCCTGATGAGCTCATCAAATGAAACATTAATAATAATAATAATAATAATAATAATAATAGGCATGTGATTATTTTATTGTCTCAGACTTGAAAACAGAAGCAAACTTCTCTTAAAAATTTTGTGTATTCATTTACACTGATTCATTTATTTATTTATTTATTTATTTTTACTTAAAAAAATAAAGTATACAGCTAATATAGATTTCCAGGAAACTTTTTTTTTTAAACCATTTGTCTCAGGAATAGTAAATAAATCCCAAGCTATATATCACATTTAAATAATAATAATAATAATAATAATAATGATAAAATAAGATGTAAACGCACTATATAACTGTAATGAAGTTTCCATATGTGCATTTGGAGTAAAGGTGTGTCTCATGTCTGCTCCTCTCTATTTCCTCCTAAAACTGTAGTTCGGTGAAGTCTTTGAAGATTTATAATGATTTCCTCATTAGTCCGATGTCTCAGGGCCTGGATTTCACTCTGTAATCATCATTTCCACTAACCCGAGTTTCTCCTCTCCTGCTTTCAGATTGTCCTTAAAGAGCCACAGTGGGACGGCGGGCAGACAGAGCAGTCTGGTGATCCACGGAGCGGACTTTAGCACCAAAGACATGGACAACGACAACTGCATGTGCAAATGCGCTTTGATGTTGACCGGAGGTAAGAGTCAGGAATCTCTCTGTATAATTTCAGCACATTTTGTGATTATATCTCAGAGTCAAAAGCCAAACAGAAAGAAAAAAAAAAAAGAAATTCCAAAATAAGTCCTAAAAATACCAATCAAACATTTATATAGCATTTGCAGCATCATTTAAGTTACTAACATTGCATTTTAGGTTACGCTCATGCATTCGTCCCCTCAAGGTGCTCGTTGCGGTTCCGTACCTCACTATATTCTGGACCGAGACGCAGATTTCCCGTCTTCATTATTGTTCTAGGCTACGCATGGAAAATCACTTAAATGCTACATGGCCAAAGACAATGTTACTATTTGGCTTTAGACGTAAAGTTAGACTTCTTTCTATTCCTATCATGTCTACTCAGCACGACCAGGAGCCGGCTGCTTCAAGCTTTTCAAAACGCTTATCGTCACTGTGCTTAAATTTTTTTGTATTATTTTTTATTATTATTATCATTATTATTATTACTTTTTTCTCACGTTGAACTGACAAAACACGTGTGCGCAGAAGTGTGGACACGTGGTATGATGCTGATGGTTATGCAACATGTACTTATTTACATTATGGCGCACACCCATATCCAGAGCGACTTACTCTGGACAGTTAAGGGTTAAGGGCCTCACTCAAGGGCCCAAACTGGGGTTCGGACTTGGGATCTTTTGAACTATAATCCAATGCCTTGACCACTGACCACCATGTAAGTAACATTACATAATGTGTATCTACTCCTGTAGATGAGGGTCAATAAATTCAGTTAAAGATTGACACAGACCATACTGTACACGGTTCTTAAAAATTATATAACACGTGTAAGGATGTATGTTAAAGAGAAATGAAGAGAAGAAATTAAATAAAGTCACTAAGGCAAATACATTGTGTTGTATAAACATTAAAATAATTGAACATGGATAAGGCTGATCCGGTGTACACGCCCATCTTTGGAAAATGCTAATGAATATTAATGAGCATGCAGATGAAGTGAAGATTTTTCTTGGTAGATTCCGTAAAAATCTTGCGTCTTATTTCGCGAGCTGGCTCTGTGTCCAACATGATGGTTGTTTTGAAGAAAATTTTTTAAGTGGTCTCAGGTCACATGATCTCAGTGCCATGGAAGGGAATTTGGAACTAATTAGCATACTAAAATTTACAGGCCGCACAAAACAGATTTTTTTTAATAGAAAGAAGTGCAAGGCCAAGACAATAATGGTATCGTTATCATTTTTATGAATATTCTTCTTATTTATTGTGACTGTAGTCCGAATCAGTCCTTAAGGGTTAAAACAAACATCAGAAAGATGATAAATGTGACTTGGTTGCTGGAATGGTCGCCAGTGCCAGATGGTTGGTGTTGGTTAGTTCTGTTCTGAGCGTTTTTGTTTCCTGGAGTAGTGCTAAAAAAAAAGGGAATTGAACATCCAAGTAGCATCAGCTCTGTGGTCAGAATCGCATTGTTGGTGAGTGATGTCAGAGGAGAAAGGCCAGACTGGTTTAAGCTTACAGTAATGCTATGGCACAGTAGGTCAAACTTCCACTCCTGTCAGCCAGGAACAAGTTGACTGTAACTGGATAGCTGAAGATTGAAAAAATATCTACCAGAAGCTCTCGACCTGCATCTGAATCTGTTTATGCGCATAAAAAAAAACGCATGGGTAATTGCAGACGATAAATGTGCAGGCATGAAGATGTTATTAATAAAGTGAACAATGAGACAACAAGCAGATAAAAAGCATTTCGAGTTTGATCAATGCATAGTTTAATGAAATCCAGTCCAGTGTTACAGTCTGAACTAAAAAGAAATCAGGACTCCAGCAAATTTCTTGATTTTATTCAGTGTAATTCTTATTACAGCCACTGGTGGTGCTGTTGAGTTTGGTTCTACAAAGCTCATTGGTCATAACACATCTATTACTAGTAAATATTACCTGATCTGGATGGCAACACTGTACCCTTATACATGGAGGTCTGTTTATGTTTTATAGACTGGGGGGCGGAGCTTATCATTGCTAGCACATTGAAACGTTAGCCTACTGTACTGTATGCCCAAGACTTCTGACTACAATAGAACTTAAGTTAAGACTAAGTAAGTTTTGTTAAATTTGCTGAGTGCTCTACATATTGTAAAACAAAAGCATGTTGCAGTAGATTTAACCTCCACGCTGTACGTTGACCTCGGCACAGTCACGCAGTGCGGCCGTCTCAGCTAAACAGTCACAGGTCTACCACTCGCTGGCCGAGCAGGTGTGCAGCGTTAGGAGTTGGGGGGTAACGAGGTCTTCGCCGACCTCCACATGCTGTGAAGACTCAGTCAACATGAGCAAGATCCAAGGATTTCGAAGAATACATGAACTCTTTCCTTCCTTCCTGTGAAGAGACCTTCTCCGTCCCAAAGGAAGCACCAGGGTTTTTTCAGATAGCTGGGAAACATCATTAAGCCCGATGTGACAGCACGGGACCTGAGAGAGGTCCTGTCTTCCCGGATCCTTTTATGAACCAGTCAAGTGCAAAATTTTCAAAATACAAGTGCAGCCAAGTGCAAAAATTTTTTCCTGAGCTAGTGCATTGAAAGTTTTTTTTTTTTTTTTTTTTTTGTCGCCGAACATTTAATAACAGGACCAGGCATGTTGAGTTTGTATGACATGAGAACTAGAGCAAAAGATTACAGAACAGACCAGCATGCAGTGAAAGAAACATAATTAACACCACAAAGTTGAATATTTTTCCACATCTGCATATTTTGAAGTGTGTCCTCTTATACAACAGCAATTTGTATAATTACAATCTTTAATTTATTAACAAATGACTCGCAAGTAAGATCTAATCCCTTTTTTTGTCTTTTTTTTTGTAGCAGCTTTAAACAGATGTCTTCTAACCATGAAATAAGACAAATAATGTCACTAGTCATGTTGCAAGCCTAGCGGAAAGTACGAAGTCCACAGTGCTGAAGAATGGCTGGTGTCAGGAAACTAACTAAGGCTAACACTGGAGACTCCTTCCATAAATTATAAATAAATATCTTCATACATAAAGCTTCACCATAGAAGATATTATTGAACTTGATTCGTGTGATTTGGACACAAATTTTTGATCAGACTTCCAACTTAACATTGACATCAGTGACTTCTGACGCTTTTTGGACTCAATCCCGCTGACTCGCAAAGACTTGATACAGTGTTAGAATCAAAGAGTTCAGATTATATTGAAATATTATGCACTTAAAATTATATATGTATATATAATTTTAAGTGCATAAATCAAAAATTTGAGTGAGTCCAAATCACACGAATCAAGTTTCAATATAATTTATTAATATATATAATATTTTAATCCACAAATCAGCATACATTTTCCTTTCCATAGCTAAATTTCAACCAGCCAATCAACATGCACCAGATGGTATCAAATGTGAAAGACACTAATTAACTATCGACCCTAAAGATAATCCAAAAGATAGTTTGCTGTTCAAAAATATCAAACACAAAATCAACAACTGAAAATTTTAAAGTTCAAAGGAATATCAATTTAAACCAACATAAACAATTACTCTTAATAAGAATGATGGACACTTGATATCATGTGAACTTAGTTTTCATTTTATTAAGCTTCGCTACTGTATGAAGCTCTCAAATTCCTACTAATACATATATATAATAAGTTTTTATAAAGATTTTAGATTAGATGTACAGTACATTTATACAATTTGCCTAGAAAGTGAACATTGACGTTTTACAAGTTAACTCCACTAATGATTACTCTGAATTTCAATGTGGTAAAAAGCACACTGTGATTTGTTCAAGACTCAAAACTGGCGGCGGACTTGGCTTGGATTTATTTGTTTTTATTCGGGACGTGAAGGCCAAGATTTGGAGATTTTCTTGATTTGTGAACATTAACTTGGACCCACCGATAAGATATTTAAGTATAATAATAAATTGTATTTTAAAAGCTAATGATTTGGCTTAGAATATGTTATATCTCCAGCATAGAATTTCACTTTTATAGTAAACATTATTAATATAAAAAAAAATAAAAATTTTAAAACTTCACAACACTGACCTAATAGTCTCTGGTGGATTGGAATGTTGAGATGAGATGAATATACTGTACACTCATCTGGAGAAGATATATTACACATTAGGTTAATTGGTATTGCACATGTTATTATTAATTTGGGCCCAGGCACTATAACATCGGCACTATAAGCTGTTAGATTCAACTTTGTCCTTGTGCAAAGTGCAGGTTCAACGCCATTGAAATGCAGCAAACCTGAGTTTTTGAGGTCTAAACCTCAAACCTCTTAACAGCATTATGCAATAATGAAAGGTATTATTATCAATCCTTAGTGATTTCATAATTTGCAAGTTAGTTTGACTTCCTTGTGTACTTGACTCTATACCCTTGTACTCAATGCCCTATGACCTCATTCATTTCTATGCAACTAATTTAATATTAGACATAAAACCCTGGCCGTAGAGATGACCACAACCATGATGCAATCTGATACCTGAAATATATGACCATGGTAACAAGGAATATTAGCATCTAGTTCCCAGCAATAAAAGGGCAGCATACTTGGCTCTTCATCCAAAATGTCACAGATGAAAGTAGCATTTGGTGGCTGGTGAAGAGGCGCCAAGTTCTCTCGGAGAGAGGGATACATGCCACAACAGGCATTCTGTGGGGACATTCTGCAAGTGTGTACTGTATGTGCGTGTGTGTGTGTTTATTTGTATATGTGTGTGTCCTGAGTGTGACCGTTGCAACATAGTTGAGTTTAATGGACTGTAATGTGACACAGATGAAAGGCTTTCGAGACAGCACTGTACCCCTCATGGCTACAAGCAAACAACTTAGTGAGCGGAAACTATTAAGAAAAACAAGGACAGCCAAAGGACTCCGCAGATTTTTTTTCCCTTTTTTTTTAAACAAAAATCTCATCATATTCAGGAATTCAGAAAAGATTTCTATCGGCTGGTTTATCCCGGGATATTTTTCCCCCTCTCTCTCCTGATACGTGTGGCTGATATTCTCAGTGCAGTGTCAGTACAGTTTGAAGTGTTGGCTTTGCCTATCACATACTTCTGTAAATATCATAAGTGCAAGCTGTCAGTGTCAAAGGCTGTAGAATGCCGAGATATTCATCACAGAGAAAAAAGTATTGCAAAATGGCATTCCCATGCTGCATGCAAATGAAACGTGCAGTCCGGCACTCCTGGCTCGGCCACTTTTAATTATCGCTCGGTCCAGATTTAGTTTTGATGATCTCTTCACCGTATCTTTTAATCAGTTTCACCTTTTTATTCTCACTTACTTCTGTATTTAAACTCCTTCTTCTTTCTCATCTTTTCCTTCCTTGTTAATAATCTCGCCTCCCAGGATACAGAGTTTAGTGTTTGTATGGTTTTGACTTTAGCATGTTCCACACTGGGGGGTAAAAATCATAAAGGAGAGATCCTTATTATACAGTGGTGTGAAAAACTATTTGCCCCCCTCCTGATTTCTTATTCTTTTGCATGTTTGTCACACAAAATGTTTCTGATCATCAAACAAATTTAACTATTAGTCAAAGATAACACAAGTAAACACAAAATGCAGTTTTTAAATGAGGGGTTTTATTATTTATTGAGAAAAAAAATCCAAACCTACATGGCCCTGTGTGAAAAAGTAATTGCCCCCTGAACCTAATAACTGGTTGGGCCACCCTTAGCAGCAATAACTGCAATCAAGCGTTTGCGATAACTTGCAACGAGTCTTTTACAGCGCTCTGGAGGAATTTTGGCCCACTCATCTTTACTGATTTGTTGTAATTCAGCTTTATTTGAGGGTTTTCTAGCATGAACCGCCTTTTTAAGGTCATGCCACAACATCTCAATAGGATTCAGGTCAGGACTTTGACTAGGCCACTCCAAAGTCTTCATTTTGTTTTTCTTCAGCCATTCAGAGGTGGATTTGCTGGTGTGTTTTGGGTCATTGTCCTGCTGCAGCACCCAAGATTGGTTCAGCTTGAGTTGACGAACAGATGGCCGGACATTCTCCTTCAGGATTTTTTGGTAGACAGTAGAATTCATGGTTCCATCTATCACAGCAAGCCTTCCAGGTCCTGAAGCAGCAAAACAACCCCAGACCATCACACTACCACCACCATATTTTATTGTTGGTATGACGTTCTTTTTCTGAAATGCTGTGTTACTTTTACGCCAGATGTAACGGGACAATCACCTTCCAAAATGTTCAACTTTTGTCTCGTCGGTCCACAAGGTATTTTCCCAAAAGTCTTGGCAATCACTGAGATGTTTCTTAGCAAAATTGAGACGAGCCTTAATGTTCTTTTTGCTTAAAAGTGGTTTGCGCCTTGGAAATCTGCCATGCAGGCCATTTTTGCCCAGTCTCTTTCTTATGGTGGAGTCGTGAACACTGACCTTAATTGAGGCAAGTGAGGCCTGCAGTTCTTTAGATGTTCTCCTGGGGTCTTTTGTGGCCTCTCGGATGAGTTGTCTCTGCGCTCTTGGGGTAATTTTGGTCAACCGGCCACTCCTGGGAAGGTTCACCACTGTTCCATGTTTTTGCCATTTGTGGATAATGGCTCTCGCTGTGGTTCGCTGGAGTCCCAAAGCTTTAGAAATGGCTTTAGAACCTTTACCAGACTGATAGATCTCAATTACTTTTGTTCTCATTTGTTCCTGAATTTCTTTGGATCTTGGCATGATGTCTAGCTTTTGAGGTGCTTTTGGTCTACTTCTCTGTGTCAGGTAGCTCCTATTTAAGTGATTTCTTGATTGAAACAGGTGTGGCAGTAATCAGGCCTGGGGGTGACTACAGAAATTGAACTCAGGTGTGATAAACCACAGTTAAGTTATTTTTTAACAAGGGGGGCAATCACTTTTTCACACAGGGCCATGTAGATTTTGACTTTTTTTTCTCCCTTAATAACGTAAACCTTCATTTAAAAACTGCATTTTGTGTTCAATTATGTTATCTTTGACTAATAGTTAACGGTTTTTGATGAGCAGAAACATTTAAGTGTGACAAACATGCAAATGAATAAGAAATCAGGAAGGGGGCAAATAGTTTTTCACACCACTGTATCTGTATTTTCACATAGACATGAGATCAATCAGTCTTTCAGCTTTTCTCCTGAGACAAAAGACCCCATTAATCTTACATCTATTCATCTCAAACACCCCATTCATCTCCTTCTTCACATTGAGTCTCACTGGAGATCTCAATACCGATGTGTTAATGATGTACCAGGTTCATCGAAATATGTTGCCACGCTTATGTTTAGGTTGATATGGAGATTGTTTGTTTATTTATTTATTTATTTTGATGTGAAGTCACACTTGTGATTATATTCAGTACTCAGTACTGTAGGTGCCAAGTATTTAACAAAGTCTGGCCAAAAAAAAGTCTCATTTGGATTTAAATAAGCAAATACCTAAGATCCTTTGATTGCATAATTACTGCAGCGATTAATACGCCTCAGCTGCAACCATTCGTTTAACCCTTACTGATACACTGAGTAGTTTCTGATTTCTAAAACATGCCAGACAAAGTATCGCATAGTTAACATCGCAAGACGTTACTGTGTTTCAGAACGGTCAAGTTATTAGTCAAACACAGTAAGCATTAAATTGCATAAAGACTGTCCAAAACATATACATACATATATAACACACACACATATATAATATATATATGTTTGTCATGTCTGCATACTTATGTACAAAATCATTCAGAATTTCCATATATAACTTAAAAATTCATAAATAAGTAACATTACAGGAGAATATATGCATGGCTGTAAAGAAAAACAGACCAGTTTTCAGATGGAAACAAAAAACCTACATGTTACGCTCCTGGGATTTGCATAAAAATAGAAAGTGTGACAAAGTTACCAGAAGAACTCATGTTCTCCAGCAAGCTCAGTAAAACCTAACAGCTGTTTTACTTATACTGTAATACTGAGCAAAAGTCTTGGGCACATACAGGAATATGACATAAGCAAAAGATGGTTTTAAAAACATTTCTGCATAAAATAAACTTCTATAAAGAGCAATAAAATAAACATTCAGTATTTGGAGTGAAAACTCATTGCTTCAAATTAGGAGTTTTAGACACAGATTTGTGCAGTTTTATAAGAAACCACCGGTTAGGTTTTACTGAGCTTGCTGGAGAATCTGCATATAATATGGTACCTAAGACTTTTGCACACAGTATTGTACTGTATATAAACTTTTACATGTAGTGCTGAAACTTCACAGAAAAAAATAAAGTGATTGAAAAAAAAGGACGGATCACTTAAATTTTTGTTGAAGTTGCATCATTAAAGAAAAAATTCCACACATGTACTGTATAATCTAATGAGAACATTCATTAGGCTCCAATCTTATAAGCTTTGTAATAAATAAAATTATTGCTTTTATACACACACAGTGGCTTGCAAAAGTATTCGGCCCCCTTAAACTTTTCCACATTTTGTCACATTACAGCCACAAACATGAATCAATTTTATTTGAATTCCACGTGAAAGACCAATACAAAGTGGTGTACACGTGAGAAGTGGAACGAAAATCATACATGATTCTAAAAATTTTTTACAAATAAATAACTGCAAAGTGGGGTGTGCGTAATTATTCAGCCCCCTGAGTCAATACTTTGTAGAACCACGTTTTGCTACAATTCCAGCTGCCAGTCTTTTAGGGTATGTCTCTACCAGCTTTGCACATCTAGAGACTGAAATCGTTGCCCATTCTTCTTTGCAAAACAGCTCCAGCTCAGTCAGATTAGATGGACAGCAGTTTTCAGATCTTGCCACAGATTCTCGATTGGATTTAGATCTGGACTTTGACTGGGCCATTCTAACACATGGATACAGTATGTTTTGTTTTAAACCATTCCATTGTTGCCCTGGCTTTATGTTTAGGGTCGTTGTCCTGCTGGAAGGACTCCGCCCCAGTCTCAAGTCAGACTACAAGAGGTTTTCTTCCAAGATTGTCCTGTATTTGGCTCCATCCATCTTCCCATCAACTCTGACCAGCTTCCCTGTCCCTGCTGAAGAGAAGCACCCCCAGAGCATGATGCTGCCACCACCATATTTGAGAGTGGGGATGGTGTGTTCAGAGTGATGTGCAGTGTTAGTTTTCCGCCACACATAGCGTTTTGCATTTTGGCCAAAAAGTTCCATTTTGGTCTCATCTGACCAGAGCACCTTCTTCCACATGTTTGCTGTGCAAACGGGACTTCTTATGGTTTTCTGTTAACAATGGCTTTCTTGCCACTCTTCCATAAAGGCCAACTTTGTGCAGTGCACCACTAATAGTTGTCCTATGGACAGATTCCCCCACCTGAGCTGTAGATCTCTGCAGCTCGTCCAGAGTCACCATGGGCCTCTCGGCTGCATTTCTGATCAGCGCTCTCCTTGTTTGGCCTGTGAGTTTAGGTGGACGGCCTTGTCTTGGTAGGTTTACAGTTGTGCCATACTCCTTCCATTTCTGAATGATTGCTTGAACAGTGGCTCCGTGGGATGTTCAAGGCTTTGGAAATCTTTTTGTAGCCTAAGCCTGCTTTAAATTTCTCAATAACTTTATCCCTGACCTGTCTGGTGTGTTCTTTGGCCTTCATGGTGTTGTTGCTCCCAATATTCTCTTAGACAACCTCTGAGGCCATCACAGAGCAGCTGTATTTGTACTGACATTAGATTACACACAGGTGCACTCTATTTAGTCATTAGCACTCATCAGGCAATGTCTATGGACAACTGACTGCACTCAGACCAAAGGGGGCTGAATAATTACGCACAACCCACTATATATATATATATATATATATATATATATATATATATATATATATATATATATATTAGTATTTTTATTTTTTAAATTATTTTTATTTAAAAAATTTTTTTTACAGAATATCAATCTATATTCCCTGCACTTGATTAACTGACTGGGTCTTTTTCTGCCTTTTGCTTTTCAGGCTGGTGGTTTGATGCCTGTGGCCCGTCGAACCTGAACGGGATGTACTACACCAAAGGACAACATGTTGGCAAACTCAACGGCATCAAATGGCACTATTTCAAAGGGCCGAGTTACTCTCTCCGCGCGACTGCGATGATGATCCGACCGCTGGACTTTTCCTAGATCTTCTTACAAAAACCCAGTGTGTATTCGGGAAAATTGCGCTTCAAATGGTTCGACGATTCGTTAAAACTGGACACCCTATAAGTGTTTTGGTACGCTACAGTACGTGTACTCGACGATACACGGATTCTGTGACATTTGCAATAATCTTTCCACCTTTTATGGAGAAAAAAAAAAGTGCCGGGGGGGGCGGGGGCTTCAGAGAAGAGAAGCGGCGTCTAATATTATCACAGGAGATGATTAACTCTATGGAGGATTGAAGAGAGTGTTCTTGACTGGCTTTTATTTTTATGTATCAGAGATATGAACTCGAGTGCCACTGCTGGGTGACTGTCAGCTGCTAATGCGGGTGAAGCACCTTTTGATAGGAGCAGACCGGATGATACTGCACATGGACAAGCCTGGGGCTTCATTTTAGTACTCCATGGAATAAACTTTCACGCAGCTGAAAAGAAAAACCACTGACTTGGACCTTTTTGTACGGACGGTGCTGCCACTGACCCATAGCATATTGTATTATTACACGTAGTACAGTACATGTTTTGTACCTGCACACTTTTTGTTTTGTACATTACATACACAAAACAGAGAAGAAAACCTAGCGTACGGCTAACCGAGGATTATAAAATCACGTATCAGTGTTTGAAATTGAATCTAGAAAATAGGGTTTGGCTCAACGTAACTTTCAGAGTCCAGTGTTTTCTTTTCTATTATTGTTGGCTATTCTTTCTATTAATACAGGCTATTATTACTTTGATGACCTTTAGCTGTATTATCGCTAGCAGTCACAATTAGCATACAGGCCGTGTACAATGTGAACTCTTTACTCCGAGGTAGAACTGCTGTGACACACAGTACAGTCCACTTTGCTTAATTACTTTCTCATTAAACCCATTGTGCATCAAAATCAGATCTATTAAAGACGGAAAAACCACAAACACAACTTTTGAAGTGCAGGCACTATCCAAAAAAGACTTGAGCATCACGTTATGAAATTTTACTACATGTCCCTTTTTTTCATAAAAAAAAAATATATATAATATCCGATTATATCATCATCCGTTAGGTTTACATACATGAAACATTTTTTTTTTTAAAACATTGTATGCATTGAATCGCTGTTTTACATAATTGAGCTTAAAACATGGATACAATGCAAATGTATCATTAATTATTAATATGCAAAAAAAAAATCTTTGCTGTCTTTTTAAAGTACGTGGCAGTATGTGGTTGTATTGAATCATGATGCGCACACACACACAGATACAATATCTAAAAACTGATTTATCGGAAGCACCTGTAATGTCACAGCCTGTTTCTTTGTTCATTTATGAAAACGCTGTTTTGATACGACTCGGCTGAAGGATAATAAAAGTGAAATGGCTCATTTTAGTGCTTTATACGTCATAACTAAAAGCATGAAATAACTACACACAGTTATGTTTTGTGTTACTAAAAAAAAAACAGGTAATTTTACAGATAAGCCGTACAGCATCTGGAGCATATTAAATAACCATGCATGCCATTTATTAGCATACTTAAAATATTGTAATTTATTGAGTGTTCTGAGGAAAGAGAGGTTTTATATTGTCTCAGAGCCAATAGAATTAGTATTAGAGATAGTAGTAATAAAAATAATCATAATAATAAATACTATAAGTATTACCTCATTTAATTTTAATGAAACACTTTTTTTTTTTTTTTTTGGTAACAGTCAACATTTTGTAATGGCTAAATATAAGATTGCACTAAAATCGAACATTCCAGCATTCCGAGCTCACGAGTCCACATTTAACAGTACAATAGGTCACATACTGTAGACTTTTCCCACCTACAGACTCCTGCTACTCGTAAGATCGTCAAAAAACCGCACACCCGACCCCTGTCACGTTGCATTACAGACACCCAGACAGAGAAGAAGAGTTGTGAGAACGCAAGCATATGGTGTTGAGAATAGAGCACGAGCACGCCAAGCTCCTATTGTCTGCTCATGCGCCGCCGCCGCTGCCGTGACAGATTGCCGAGGTGTCAAACGATGCTGTCAGGATGGTCAAGTTACTCCACCGCCAGCATTCTTCCACCCTAATAGGAGGGTTAAGCAAACGCCTTCTGCTTGCAAACCCCTGCCTGTCCTTCAGCACCTGCACTGACCCAGGAGCCCCTCTGGAACGCAACCACCATCAAATATGGTCCAGTCACACAATGAACGAAGTGGCAGGTCATATATTTTGCTGAAGCCCTCACACAGACACACACACACACAAAAGAAAGAAAGAAAGTCAAGCGGTGGTCCATTCCGGTTGCATTGACTTAGCTGATGAGCATAAACGTCTAGACACCTGAAAAACCATTGCAGACTAACCAAAGAGCCAACATCATAAACTCTTAGTAAGCGAGAATGATGTACTTAGGGAGCTTCTTTTCATTTTCAAAAGAACCAACTGATCTACCTGCATCAAATAAAGAAAGCATTAAAATCACTAAAATGTGGTTAAAAGTGTCCCAACACATTATTAAAACTTGGAAGGATAGTGTTGAACCGAAAAAAAAAATCATGAATGACTGTGATTAGTAGATCACTTAAATGCTTGGAGAAGTTTCATGTGACGCAAACAAAATATGATGAGAATTCTCAGCTGTGTGTCCATAAGAAAACCACTTATTAGTGAGACTCATCAGAAAAAAGTCTTTAGTTTGCTAGGGATCATAAAGACTGGACTTTGGAGTGATGTGGAAAAAGGTCATGTGAGCAACGTTATGGGGCAATAAAATGAAGTCAGCTGACCACCTGAATGTACTGAAATAGAAATAGTATCTAAAATACTATTAGAGTGTGTGACTTTTTTTTTTCAGCCTGGCATTGTACTGTACACTCCAATTGAAGGATAATATGTAAAATAAATGCAGGCAGTGTAAATGTAATTTCAGACTAAATTAAACCTCCTTATAGTCAACCATACAGTATATACCGTAAGACTACACTGTACTGGGATTTTCAGCTTTTTTTCTTTTGTGATAGGTTCTGAAATACGCGTATGACTTGGCATCTAATGCAGCAAGTTTAATCAGTGTATCAGCTCTGTGACCTCATTTGATAGAGATCTAGTGTGAATTCTGGTATAAAAATGTTATGTTTTCTGATGCTACAGGTTGCTTCAACATTATTTTTCGCAAGCGTACAATAGATCCTTAGTTGAACACCTCAAATATTATGTAAGTAAACATTTAGTCTAAGGATGGACTGTTGCTCACTGGCAAAACAAGGGAGACTCGGAGTCCCAAAAGCCGCAGGGAAGAAGAAGGCTTGGCCTGATGATCTTTCAACAGGCCGGTTTAGATAAAGAGACCACAAAGCTGATAAAGTAACTGTTTAGCCACAATGTCAATACCTGTGGTATAAACGAGTAGAGCTGTCTCATCCTCTAGAGGGGGGAGAGGGGGGGGGGGTGGGGGGGGGGGATACAGTACATCAATATATTAGCAAGAAAACTTGAAGTTTGCATACAAAAAAGGCAATGTTGCATTATTATTATTATTATTATTATTATTTTCAAGATGTTTAAATTAGGCGAGAGTCTCTACAAATAAACTAGATGACCTTATATGGATGAACAAATCACTTTCAATCGTAAAGTAGTAGATAAATCCAGAGGAATCAGAAAACTCCTCCAGGCTATTTCTGGGGACCAGATAGACGGATTTTCTGTGCCAAAAGATAAAATAGTGTCCAAATCCAAACACGACTCTCTACATCACTGCAGCAGAACATAATAATTTTTATTACTGCTACCCTTATACATAATAAAACTTTCACAAAAAATTTATACATCAATTTACCTTTTTTTTTTTTTGTTGCTTTTTTGAAGTAGTGTGTGAGTTATGGTCCGGTTTCTGGTCCTGCTGAAATGGAGAACTTTATTGTTGCATTAATCTGAGACGGTTAACTCCCTAAACTATCGTACAGTAAGTGCAGCAGGGGAAAGGGGAGCACTAAACAGCAAGCAGGATTTTTAGCTAATTGTAAGATTTTTAGGGAGAATATTGTATGCAGCTTATTATCAGCCAAAAACATGGTATTGGTGCTAAAAAGTGTCTCACCTAGGTGAAAAAAGTGAATTTTCAAATAGTATCATACTGTATAACACCAGTTTTCATAATACTTAATGCTTCTTATCTCCCGATCCATGCTTCGGTTTCTGTAAATACAGTATGCACACACATTACATGTACAGTATGCAACATACTGTACAACATACATGTTTTTATTGGATAAAAAGAAAAACATTTGTTTCTAAATACAATTTCATGCCGCTTTATGTCCGTAACTTTTTTAAATTCAAATCTTTCAATGATCTTAATTGTCACCTAGATGAAACAGTGGTAGTGGTGGCTCAGAGGGCTAAGGCACTGAGTTAATGATCGGAAGGTTGGTGGTTCGAGTATTTTTGTATCAATACTCATAAAGAAATATGAAGTATTTGCATTTTAAATGATTATTGTTTAAAAAATTTATATTTTAGGGCACAAAATCATCTCTCCAAAACAGCTAAAGTAAGTAACTTGAAATTTTTAGTTGAAAGAGATCGGTCACTTCCATGTTGCATAAACTTCAGAAGTAGCTTCTTTGGCACATTTTCCGTCAAGTAACGAAGTACAAATACTTCGTTACCTTACTTAAGTAGAAATTTTTGGTATCTATACTTTACTGGAGTAATTATTTTTCAGCCGACTTTTTACTTCTACTCCTTACATTTTCACGCAATTATCTGTACTTTCTACTCATTACATTTTGAAAAATAGCCTCGTTACTTTATTTTATTTCAGCTTGTCATTCAACAAACAAACCAAGAAAAACATCCGGATAAATCGCGCCATCCGGAGCGAATTCGATTGTGGTTGGATGAGTATAAACATACCATTCCAACACCCTATTGGTTGGTACGCGATCCATCGCACCTGCACATGATGTCACGTCACACACTCCAGCAAGGACGTTTGAATAAAATATAATTTTCGGTTGATAATACCCCTATCCCACCTATGCGGTTTGACTCACTGTGAGATGCGGTGTTATATCCCTATATCACCTACGCGGTTTCGCGCAGTGGCCGTAAGTAGGGTTCATCATGATTCAGCGCAAGTTTTTGCACTATGTTTCCATCTTGCCGCGTGAAAAATTAAACGTTTCATTTTTTGGCGGTCCTCCTTTGCGGCAGCTCACGGTGCCTAACATCGCAACTCACCGTGAGTCAAACCGCATATTTGAGATAGGGGTATAACGTTGTGATACTGTAAGTAGACGAAGATGTCCGATGTCTTGATAGAGACTCAAGATTCGAGCGAAATGTCACAACCAAGCACCAGCGAGGAAGGTAACAGCACCAGGAAGGTAACAGGAATGATATATAATTGGTAATTGTTACTAAGCCTGCCCTGGGTGCACTAATTTTCTTGTATGTTGCCCTCACAGATTCCTGCAGCTAAGCTTGGATGTACATTTACATTCCAATAAAGGTTACTGATGACGTGCCTCTGAAGTTTGACTTTTTGCACCATTAAAATACTTATAGGCAACTAGTTATCATATCTTCTTCTCCATAAAACATGTTAATGCTCAGTAGTACACATATGTGGTTCTTGAATGTATATGCATTGTACTAAAATGCATTCTTTTTCAATTGCCATATACAGTATCCCAAATCACTATGGCCGTTAAAAAATACAACAAAAAAAACAACACATTTTTCTTTTTTTTTTACGAGGTGTTAGTGTACAGTAGTATACAGGCCCGTGGTGCAGCTTAAACTTTTATCCTTAATGCTTTTTCATTGCATAATGCTCAGTGCCTTTTTCAATGCTTAATGTGGTTTCAAAACTACTTAAAGTATTAAAGTAAAAGTAACATAAGGGGGTTATGTTACTTTTACTTTAATACTTTAAGTAGTTTTGAAACCAGTACTTTTACACTTTTACTTGAGTAAAACGCTTGAGTTGATACTTCAACTTCTAAAGAAGTCTTTTAAAACCCTAGTATCTATACTTCTACTCAAGTAATGAATGTGAATACTTTTGACACCACTGATTATATGTATAATATAAAAATTATAATAATAATAAAATCAGCACCAATACTGTGTTATAGCCGTATGTATGTTTTAATGGGATCGATAATTTACAAAATATGTCAATGCAGGCCAAGGCAGAAAAGTCTAAAGTCTACAGTAACAGAAGGACATTCACCCACCAAGCATGGGGAGAACATGCAAACTCCATGCACACAGACCCCGAGGCAGGACTCGAACCCGGACCCTGGAGGCGCGAGGCCACAGTGCTAACAACTAAGCCACCATGCTGCCCAACTACGCAGCAGTTACGACCCAACTACGAAGCGCTGGAGAAACAAGTCTGATCCATGAAGATCCCAACCCACAAAAAATGTTTTGTAATGTTGTGGCTGAAAATTTTATTTTGTGGGAGAAAAATCAAATCAAGACTATTGCTTCCAAGGGGAAACATGATCGGATTGAGTGGTTTTCTGTCAAAATATCACAAAACACTTCATGGAAACAGATTATAACAGAAAAGATTGCGTTTAAATTGTATGGACAACATCCAAACGTATAGCAAACTATTCTAACCAAGTCCTAAGTCTACCAAGAAGTGCCTGTCAGGATGACAGCCTCGGGTCCATTGCAACTGTTGCACTCCAAGATTTTCAAGCTCGCGAGAAATGATGTCAGTGAGATCCGCTGGCGCCGCACCAGGTACTGTATAAAATAAATTGCCTCGTTTTCAGAAGTAAACAAAAGTCCACTAAAATTCACAACCCTGCTGCAACACTGCTGTCAACAGGCCTCATCTTTACAAGTGCCAGAAGGCCAGCACTATTTGAACTCTGGCGCTTGATTTGGGAAGCACAATCAGTGGTTGCTGATATGCCCTGTGTCGTTCATGAGGAAACAGATATGCAGTTTGGCTACGCAGCAGAAGCTCTTGAGACTTTCCCAACAAGGCAATGTTAAACTGAGTGGATCTTAAACACACACACACAAAAAAAAAAAAAAATGTCCAGAGACTCAGAGCAAACATTCGTAGAGAAACCTGACATATAAACACACAGCTGGAGTTTTGAGAACTCGTCCTTAAGAAGCCCAATAGGTGTTCGGTGTGATGGATGAGTAACAAAAGTAAGTGCAACGTTTAGTTTAGGGGCTTGGTGTGAAAGAGGGAGTGGGCTGCGGATAATGGAAGGGTGTCAGGAAATGGGGGTGTCTAGATTAGCAGCGCCAGATGAGTTACGACTAAGCTCTGGGGGCGCAGGACAATCTGACGTTTGTTTATCAGTTCCTCTCTCCAAAGCAGGCCCAGGGGAATACCTCCTTCCTTCACCACAGACTCCACTGTGACTGCCCACTTGGGGATACCACTGAACGGTCCCTGTTTGTTTGCTTGCTAGATGGCACTTGGGGCTAAAACTCTGGGCCAATGATCTTTACATTTTAGTGAGTCACAAGGGGCAACATTACATGACAAAGTTTCTTAATATATGCATTTTGGTATGCTATGTCCTCTTAGGGACTTGTCACAGGAAATGTCAGGCTCCACAAATTCTTTCGTGGCACTGAAACAAATCCGTGGATGCAATGACGGTCCGATTGGAGGAACCGTGGAGCTCGTCCGAAATCAGGGGCTATTAGGCACTCTGTTAACAAGCGCTGCACCGGGAATGTTCTCGAATATGAAGGCAACCTTGTCGTAAATGTTCGTAATGAGGTGCAAATTACTCTAAAAACTTGTGTACCTTGTGTCTCATGCTGCATTTCTTTGAAACGCAATTTTATGCCATGCTATCTAACGGTCAAATCCAAGCAACATAAACTAAACAGAGTTGTGAACATGACTTCTCGTTTCCTGCTTCAGCATGCATGTGTGAGTTTGTGTACATACCCAGGCCTGCAAGGCAGCAATTCTCAGTTGCTTTTCTTAACTGAAGCGTTTTCTTTGTATGTTTGTTTTTCTTTCAGTGAATTGAAAGGTTAGTGTTCAACTCTGGTGACTGACCATGTTCAGACCTAAAAGATTACATACATACAGTATCTGTGGTTCCAGAACTAACTTGGATAGATGATTTCCCTTGTGCTCGTGAGTACATGGCCCCACATGGGTAGACTATGTCAAATTCATCTTCTAGAGCCATTGGAGTCAACATGACTGACTCTGGTGGCCTGGTAGTCCTCCATATAGTTGAAGAAACATTGTTCATACGTAACCATTTGTTCTCCCTACACCCAGAGCAACAGGGCACTTTCCTTTTATTCGGAACTACTGTGGCAGTGGTTGATCAATTACTGTACATGGCCATAAGTTTAAGGGCGCTACAGTATATCTTCTGTTAAGATCTTTTCCCAATGTGTAACATCATAAAAGATAATTTTATGATATTGCACTTGTATGTCAAGTCAAGTAGGCTTTTATTGTCATATTCAGTTCAGT
The DNA here is from genome assembly GCA_030522415.1 of Channallabes apus. Classification (NCBI taxonomy): domain Eukaryota; kingdom Metazoa; phylum Chordata; class Actinopteri; order Siluriformes; family Clariidae; genus Channallabes; species Channallabes apus. The sequence continues at coordinate 27,603,727 of CM060127.1, read as the reverse complement.
ACAGAGTGAAACAAAACAATGTTCTTCCAGGAACAAGGTGCAACATAAAGTAACAAAACTTTGTGGTCAAACAAAGAGGTCAATGCTACAGTAGATGGCGTTTACTACCCGCTTCAACTGACGTCATTTTATCTTAGAGCTGTTTCAAACTGTGAATTCTGACTCATTGAGGATTTTCTGACATATATAGATACATATATACTGATATTCACCATCGGAACAGCTTTACAGGACAGACGATTTCTCTCATCGTGCTCCCGGACTGATTCATTGACTTTAGACATTTTATACATTCATTTACACACTGAAAATATTGTATACAATTGTGAATATTGTTATCTGGTGCACTGCAGTGTCTATTTTTCTGTACAATGCACATTCCACAATTTTTTTGGTCACATCTACGAACGTTTCTAATGCGAAGTCCGTTTGTATCTGTGGAACTGTTCATACAGTAAGTGGGGGACTTACTGAATAGACTTTCTCTTACTACTGTTAAAGATAGACCTATTCTGGCCAAGCAGACCAGGGTTCCACTTCTGTCTACTATCCTTCAGACTAGATCTACTGTTTCCTATAACCCTTATACGTAAATACAGTGAGATGTTCTAATGGGTTCAGTCCCACTAAGTGCACTTGGACCATCTACGTATCTGATGATTTTATGCAAGCAATGGAAAGCCACCTCATGGTTTGCAACTACAAATAGGAAGCCTTTATCACCATCAGGAAGCTATCGGTTTGTAGCATCCTGGCTCATAGTCAAAATGTGATATACAATGCATCTGCATTTTCACCAACACTCTGGATTTTCCAGTCTAGAGGTATAGACTTAGTGTGAGATGGTGCATCCAGTGTCTGTTTAAATCATCTACTGTAGGTACGGTAGATGCAGTACGCCGGATGTGCATCCAAAAACGTCCGTGCACTCTTATACGTCAAGATTTTGTTCCACCCTTATGGATGATGTAAACCTATTTTGGGGCTTCCTTTTTGATTAATACCAAACACCCCCTTGACTCTAGCATGTATGACCAAAGATTATCGTTCTAGCCACTGCCTTTGTCATTATGCTAAAAGGCGTCAACCTTGAGGTGCAGCATTTTCATTTGGTGCTGCCAACATCCCACCCAGACACAGGGAATCATATCGATGGTGCCGGAATATAAGGAATTTTTTGACTGCATCCATAATTATAAATGCATCCTACAGTATCAGCAGTCCCTGATTCCATACTGCTTTCTTATATGGTCCGCATATTTAGACAACGAAACACCAGTGTCTATCTCTATAGGCAAAACAGCTGTGCGAGGTTCCCCCCAAGCTCTGCCCTTCATTACAATGTTGTTTTGCCATGAAAGATTCATACAGTAAATTTGGTTCATGCCCAATTAATCATTTATTGTTCATTTCGACATAGTGCAGACCCTTTTCAAGGGGCTGAGCAGCCAAGCCTATTTTTGTTTCTGCAAAAACAACACAAAAAAAAATGTGCTTACTTTTTGCTCCATAGAGTGTTCAGCATCTGTGCCTGCTACTCACTTTACTCCCTACTGCAATAAATGTATCATTAGAGTAATGGAGGTAATGAATAGTGGCCTGTGAGTCAGACTGTGTCTGTCACTGTCAGCATTATTACTATATGACATTAGTACAGTACAAGGCTCTGTAACGCTTTTATCCGTGCCTGGCAGTACACACAGCTAGCCTTGAAATAGATGAAATAGAAAGTATAAAAAATTGACACCAAATTATAAAATTAGGTTCCTCCGGTTACTCCGGTTTCCTTCCACAGTCCAAAGACATGCAGATTAGGCTAATTGACGTTCCCAAATTGCCCGTAGTGTGTGAATGAGTGTGTGTGTGTGTGTGTGTGTGCCCTGCGATGGATTGGCACCTTGTCCAGGGTGTACCCTGCCTCGTGCCCTAAGTCTCCTGGGATAGGCTACCGCTTAATCCTGTGTTCAGGGTCGCGGGGGACCTGGAGCCTATCCCAGGAGACTTCGGGCACTAGGCGGGGTACACCCTGGACAGGGTGCCAATCCATCGCAGGGCACACACACACATACACACACTCACACACCCAATCACACACTACGGGCAATTTAGGAACGCCAATTAGCCTAACCTGCATATCTTTGGACTGTGGGAGGAAACCGGAGTACCCGGAGGAAACCCACCAAGCACGGGGAGAACATGCAAACTCCATGCACACAGAGACGGGAATCGAGCCTGGCCAGGAATCGAACCCAGACCCTGGAGGTGCAAGGCGACAGTGCTAACCACTACACCACCGCGCCGCCCAGTTCAAAATTGGGCGACGGATATTTAATTATCAATTAAGGTGGTAAAATTTTGCAGTCCTTCTATATTCCTACAGGTGGTGCTGTGTAAACTATTCCCACATTGGCAGGGAGCACAGCATCCTGCAGGGTAGGAGCGAAATATTTGCTATGTTAGTCTGGAATTTTAAGAAAATCAAAAAAATAATCGTGCTATGTATAAAATCGTGATATCTTTTACAGAATCCCAAAATAAAACAAATCAAAGCGGCCCCAAGGTATCGTGATGATATCGTCCTGATGATTCCCATTCTTAATATTTAACATTCACAAATTCACTTCTTTAAACACTTGACAGGATAAGAATGTGAAAGAGGACAAAAAAATTCTACTTTGAGGATCTTTAATAGACCAACGACAGTGACAGTCCCAAGGTAATGACTTTCGCAATTGTTCAGCAGTAATGAAAAAGGAAAAATTGCCCAGACCGACTCGAACATAACAAAGTAGAACTCTGTTGCTGATTTATCGTACTTTCTTTCCTGCAGCAATGTGAAATACAATCTGGTTTCTTGCTCAGAATTTATGCCTCTGCTGTCACATCATCAATAAAGATCAGTAAGTCAATTCTACTGCAAGTTGTACATGAAGCTGTCTGGTGTACAGAGGTGTGATGTCTTGGATCAGGAGCGGTTACTTTTTCTGTCCACACCTTCGCATTCATATCACCCTCATATGTCACTTTTTTGTCCAATAATTTTTTCTTTAATCAAACTTTAACAGCTTTTTATGTTGGTGGAAACAATGGTGATACCTACATCAGTATTAAAGTTCTTCCTAACTGACAGCATTCTTCACCAGTGCTGGTCTTCTGTGTTCTGTCCGATTGTTTTGCTATTGCAAAACTCACTTTTTTTTTGTTTTTTTTTTTTGCTTTTTTAACAATAAACCAAATAGTTGAAGTGCCTAATGTTTGCCTCTAACTGATTCGCTGTGCTTTTTAAACTTTATGACGGTCCAACACTTACTGGCATGATGCTTGTTTAAAACGCTCCAGATGCAGATGGAAGATCAGATGGTATCAGCTAGACCTTTTGTTCGCTCTACTGTACACCAACACACACATCAGTGGAAGGAGATACTGAGCAGATAACGCTGAGCAGCCGGTGGTTCGGTTTCAAATAGTGAGCAGCCAATAGTTCAATTACGAGAAAATATGACTGTGTACGAAAAAAAAAAAAAAAAAAAAAAAAGAATTCCGAAATGTTCTGCTGATAAGGACGTGTCCTACATGGACAAACATTTAAGTAGACAGTCTGCACTTTATCGCTTCATTGCACTTTATTGCTTCGTTGCTGGAGAACGGAAATAAAATAAAAAAATCATAACGTAGCTGAGTTAGTTACTTGATATCTTACTCACCAAACACATGATTCTCAACTTAACCAAACTTAAAGTCTGGAAGAACAATTTAGCTAAGAACCATTCGCTACCATATACAGTAGTACAGGGAATTTTTTATTTTTTTTTACTATGGAAAGGACGTATGTTTTATCAATTAAGCTTTTTGTCCTCCTCTGTGATATGTACTCCATATATTTACTCGTTTTTACAATGCTATTACACAAGTCTGTTCTTCACAGGAAATGTTAAGCAGTGATTTAGGACAGCTATACCGACTCCCCCAGTGGGATGACTGAGGATTCTACTTGAAGGATCTCGTAGCGTCCTTCATGTCAAGTCTCAGGAATGTGTTTTGGAAGTGCTGCTGACTCAAGGATGAACTTATAAAAACCGGTCCCTGTAGATTACTGAATTAGAGGCTTTAAAAACTTTTTTTTTTCTTTTAAGAGGTTTTAGAGGTTTAGAAATTAGAATTTATAATTAGTATAATAAATTGTTCTAGTATTCAGTACAGTCCATGAAGATCCAACCATTCATTCATTCTTTTTCTATACCGCTTAATCCTGTGTTCAGGGTCGCGGGGGACCTGGAGCCTATCCCAGGAGACTTCGGGCACTAGGCGGGGTACACCCTGGACCAGGTGCCAATCCATCGCAGGGCACACACACATACACGCACACAATCATACACACAATTTGGGAACACCAATTATCCTAACCTGCATATCTTTGGACTGTAGGAGGAAACCGGAGTACCCGGAGGAAACTCCACGCACAAGGAGTGGGAATCGAGCCTGTTTGGGAATCGAACCCAGAACCTGGAGGTGCAAGGCGACAGTGCTAACCACTACACCACCGCGCCGCCTGTAAGATCCAACCAACCACAACAAATGATAAGATAACCTACGGTACATGAATTAGCATGTTTGTTCACTTAACATAATGAAAAACACTGCAATCACATCATTACTTTGCTTTTCATAAAGTACCTTTTATTGTATTTCATTGAATGTTACCTTTATACAGATGTTTTAATGATACTATTAGCACAGTTAATAATCTCACCCCCTTTAGCATAACTCTTTTTACTTTCGCAAACTGGATTCATTATTAGCAAAGCAAGCATGTTTTGGTCCAACGATATCTTTAAAGTTATCTCTGGGCACACTATAATGTTCCAATCAGGCTTTCTTTCTTTTTCTGATTCAATCCATATGTTTTCGAAAGCAATTTAACCATGCAATCATTTGCTTGGAAAAGCAACTTTGGTTGTTTAAGATATGTGTGTAGAAAATGGCTGGCTCCGGTTCAAGGAAGATCTTGTTCCTGATACAACTATATCAGATTGTTATATTTGACTTCTTCGCTCAAACAGAGCTTAAGTGTTTTCACATTGCAATGTCGTTTGACGTTTAAATCTACAGAGAGGGAAAGTGTACAACCTGACACACGTTATTAATACTTACAGTTTATTCATGGGAAAAAAAATTAGGCTTTTTTATTTATTTTTATATATATATATATATATATATATATATATATATATATATATATATATGCTGGGCGTTCAAGTCAAACTGGGACTTTTGATTGTACAGAATAACAGAACACAGTTATGAGAGGGGAAACTCCCTTTATTTCTCTATATAATCCTCTGCTACACTTACATTTTACATTTACTGTAAGCATTTGGCAGACGCTCTTATCCAGAGCAAACGCTCTTATGCTTTGTAGTTTACATCATTGGATAGATCCTTACTCTGGGTTACTAGGCTACTAACTAAGTACCACTACAGTATCTTGTGTAGTCGCTTTTTACCATTATGATCGGACTGCCTGCTTCACATTCTGGAATTTCTTATAACCCTTAAAAATCACACAATACAAATACAGCACACGCAGGGAACACGGCATAGGTCAATGACAATTAAAAATATTTACAGTATGTACTTATATGGAAGCCTTGCCAGTGTGTATTAATGGGGAGACCTCCAGACTTCGAACTGTGTATTTGGGTTTTCAGATATGTCAGGTAAAACTATTTTAAAAGTTATTATTACTTTTATAAAGGGTAAATTTAACAACTACAAGAATACTGGAATGACGTCGCCAAAAATGTAGAACTCTCAAAATGAGCATATTATGATAGTGCTTATGATTAGGCGGCACGGTGGTGTAGTGGTTAGCACTGTCGCCTTGCACCTCCAGGGTCCGGGTTCGATTCCCGTCTCTGTGTGCATGGAGTTTGCATGTTCTCCCCGTGCTTGGTGGGTTTCCTCCGGGTACTCCGGTTTCCTCCCACAGTCCAAAGACAAGCAGATTAGGCTAATTGGCGTTCCCAGGTTGACCATAGTGTGTGTATGTGTGTGTATGTGTGTGTGCTCTGCGATGGATTGGCACGCTGTCCAGGGTGTACCCCGCCTCGTGCCCTGAGTCTCCTGGGATAGGCTCCAGGTCCCCGCCACCCTGAACACAGGATTAAGCGGTATAGAAAATGAATGAATGAATGAATGATTATGATTATTATTAGGTCATAGAAATAACCTAAAACAACTATAAAAACACATGATCATGTGCATCTGTGCTATTTCTTTGCCGGTGTGACCCTTTAAATTTTTTTTTTTTTTTTTTTTTTTTGCTGAGTCATGTTTTGAATAATCGGTTAAAATTCAGTTCATCATTTTGCCTCTTTTGTGCTGAAAAGAAAAAGGATATTTCACTCTATCCTGCCTAATCCATAAACCTGAGCCCTATATCGGGACTATCTGAGCATTTTGATTCATACGCATTCACATTCCATACAAACTTAAATAATTCTTTTGATTGTGTAAAGCTGCTTTGCGACAATGATGATTGTTAAAAGCGCTACACAAATAAAATTTAATTGAATAAAAAAATGTAATTGTATATACTGTAGAATTATTGGCCCCACTGGGGATTAGTGAATAGTACTGTGGCCTTGCACCTCCAGTTCATGGGTTTGATTCCGGCCACGTGTGCATCTCATCCTGACTTGACTTGAACAGCCCTTGTATAAAAGTATAACACTTTGATGTTCAATTTTGGGAAAATAGGGGAGTAATTAAATCAAAACTATCGCATTCCTTTACAGCCCTTAAAGCTCAGAGCATTTTAGGCATTAGTATTGGTTTGTTTTAATAAACATACAGTATATAGGGGTCAGAATTGTGCAGTATAGCGTGAGATATCACACAAATTGGGCAATATGGTGAACTGAAGCTTACAGAATCATTTTGACAAACAAACCAACAAAAATGGGTCATACAGGCAAGAAATAGTATGGATACACATGATCACATGCTTTTATGGTTGTTTTCCTATAACCAAAAACATAATAATAACATGCTCATATTGAGAGTCCTACAATTGTGCGACATCATTCCCATATTCCGGTTGTGATACAATCGACATATTCTAAAAAGTAATAATAACTTTAGTTCTACCTGACATATCCGAAAACCCAAATACACAGTTCGAAGTCTGAAGCCTCCGCGTTAAACACACACCGATGAGGCTTCCATATAATAAATAATTTTTTTTTTTGTTGCCTGATTGACCTTTGCTGTGTTCCCGCCACAAAACTTTACCGCTTGGGTTTTAAGGGTTTTATTGCACTAGTCACCAGAAATGTGTATGTTTGTCTGCTCTTTCTGTGATGGTTCAAGGGTCAAACAAGAGCTGATATGATACAGTACATTCTTCCCTCCAAAATAGATAGAATAAAACACAGACACAACCAAAGAATTAAAATCACTGGGTCACGGTGCTCTTGCTTGCAATGAGCTCATCTTGCTTGAATGGTGTTCAGAATCTGTGTCAGTTCCTACGCAGGGGGTGGGATTTCCTCTGTCTTCTGGCAACTTTGCGTTTGATCCCTTGGTTACAAATCAAGCTGATTCATTTGGTTTATTTATGACTTTCTGCGAGACGGCCAAGTTCAATCGGTAATGCGAGTTGCAAAATAATATTATTGGATTAAAGGCAGGAATAGACGACCTGACAAAGTTTACTTTCAGGAAGCCAAGATACCATTGGAAAGCTTTAAACTGTGAAGAAGAAGAAGGAAAAAAAAAAGATAGTAATCATGTCTAAACATCTTTGGAAATGGAAATGAAGTCCAATTATATTCTCACATGTCAAAGTGTTTAGATTGCTCTTTTAATTGCTTTGTGCCTAGATGTGGTCTTAACCATTATAAGGTATTACAGTTTATGTGCCACATGCGTCATCTCTGCTCTCGTAGATGGAACAAATGATTAATCAGTATTATATGACGTCATAACGTTTACAACGATTTAAATGCCCCTGGACCCCTGTTATTTGTCAGGCTTTAATTTTGTTTGCTTTAGTTACTTTGCACTGCCTTGCCACTTAAGAGCATAATGTATCTGAACATTACATGCCAGACAAGCCTCTTTTTTTCCCCTTGTTCTTTAACATTTAGCACTTAATGATCCCTTTAATCAATGACAGATTACCACAACACAAATCCAATTAGCCCAAATCAAACGATACTCCGAGCTTGTGACTCCACAAACCGACAAACCCCCTAGAGGTTTGGAACGGCGCAACCAGGTCTGACTCTGGTCCGATTGGCTGAGATTGCCAAATAAAACAAGTTCAGGAACAGCCAGGGACTCGGAGGGATTGAAAGACAAATACAGAGGGGGAGATGTAGGGAAGTGGGACATGTCGCAGCAGGCACAGGTGCTCTCACTCTGTCCTCTTACTCTGTAGGCGGTTTGTGCAGATGGAGAGGCTCTTGGTCCAGGTGGGCCTTTCCCATGCGGGATCACTTCACACCTGGCCGTCTGGACGTCCGCAGCTATCCATCGCGATGATGAAGGCAATTAATCAATTTTGAGCTTAAATCAGAAAGGAAACCACCTGCACTGGGTACATCAGTGGTAAAGGTACTTACTGATAAACTGGCGAGGACGGTTCGTTTATTATACCTAATGTAATCGGTTAAAATGAGAGAAATGCAGTGGCCAAGTGAGCTTTGTCTTAGATCTGATTTGTGCTTTAAATCCATCAGTCCACCTCTCTCCCCATGTCTCTGGTGAACCGGTCGATCGATGTCGTAACAAAACACCTTCATGTCATGAGTTCACTCAGATGGAATCGTTTGATGATTTAATATATAGAAACTATATATGTTGCATTATACATATTTGCTACAGTAATGGCTGTCAAAATATCAGTGCACTTTTTTGCTGCCTGGTTGCTGGGACTGTAAGGACCTCTACTGGTGGACCAACAAACACACAGCTTCCCAGTATATTTATAGTGTAAACCAAACTAAAGTTAAACTGCTAATGAATTGAATAAAAACAATGCAAATACAATGCAATTTAGAGAAATATTATGACATTATTATAAGTTATGGGACATTGAAAGGTTTTTCTGCAGCACGTGGGAATAAGAAGTTAATTCTATAGTGGTGGTAAATGTAATTTTGGAGAAATCAATCATGTCAATCTTTAGTGTGTAGGGTTTTTCTTTGGTGCTTCACCTGCTGTCATAAATAATCGCACAATTATTTATTTATGCTATTGTTTACTGACCCTCCTTTAATTGGACTCTTTAGTCAAAGTAAATATGATAACACCCCTACGCCACTTTGTGACATCCTTCTTCCTCCAACCAAGTATACACAACATTACAGTATCTCACACATTCTGAGCACACACCAGATACTAGGCAACAAATGACAGGCTGCGTTCATCCAGGTGCATATTGAAATTGGATAATAGGGCTGTATCCACCCGACCGGGTGTTTCGGCAAAACAAGCAGCCACAAGAAGGCCTGGCTCACAGTCTCCGCTCTAATTCATCCCAAAGGTGTTCTATAGGGTTGAGGCCAGGACAGTCAAGTTCAGGACAGTCAAGTTCTTCCACACCAAACTCGATCATCCATGTCTTTATGGACCTTGCTTTGTGCACTGGTGCGCAGTCATTCATTCATTCATTTTCTATACCACTTTATCCTGTATTTAGGGTCGCGGGGACCTGGAGCCTATCCCAGGAGACTCTGGGTACACCCTGGACACCCTGCCAATCCATCGCAGAGCACACACACACACACACACACACACACACACTCATTCACACACTATGGTCAATTTGGGAACGCCAATTAGCCTAATCTGCATATCTTTGGACTGTAGGAGGAAACCAGAGAACCCGGAGGAAACCCACCAAGCACGGGGAGAACATGCAAACTCCATGCACACAGAGACGGGAATCGAGCCTGGCTGGGAATCGAACCCGGACCCTGGAGGTGCAAGGCGACAGTGCTAACCACTACACCACCTAAAGTATTTGAAGTAAAATTGAAACATTTTTAAATAATCTTATACTTATATTTTTATTTTGTAATTAATTTAGTATTTTGTTATGTTAATAAGAAACAGTCTTAATGTTTCAGGCTTGAAGAGCATATATATATATATATATATATATATATATATATATATATATATATATATATATATATTATTATTATTATTATTTATTTATTTTAACTTGTGTTTATTCCCTCATAGCGATCAGTGATTATGATCTCGGCGTTTCCCCTCGACTCGCTCTAGACACAATTCCCCAAGAGCGTCACCAGCAGGTCCTGTGTTTCCTGCACACGGTCAATGACACACAACCGCTCCTCTACTTGATGACTGATAGCTAACAGCTGCCTCCATCTGGCTTCGGCTTCAGCCGGATTCTAAGAATAAAACGATTAAATTTTCCCAGAAAAGCAAACACATAGCTACGTCTAAATAAAGAATGCACAATTTCAATAATTACATTAAATGTATCCATCTACACCATATCCACCTATGCACGTTCTGTACTGCACAGATATGCAGATGATGCTAAGCCACAGTGTTATGGCATTGCAGCGCACGTCTTCGCACAGTGCCAGGTGCGATGCAAGATGACCCGCTTCGATTGCAAGAAAGACTGCGTGACTTCTTCAGGTGTCACATTCTTTCCTAGGCGAAGGACATACTGCAGGATCAAGTGACTGGAACACTGAGTCTAAGTCTAAGTCAGGCCTGAAGACTATTAATCATAGTTCTACAAACGTCTCATGCACTGTAGACTGTATGTTATTTTCTGCATCTTAATACCATTCATGTCTTAAATTCTATGCATTTTATGGTTCAAAGTTCTTAGTCCTGTGCCTTTATGTGGACAAACGTAGGGCTAAATATCCTTTAAAATCTTTAAAAGTGAGTATCTTTAAATACTAGACAAAATTTGTGTCGCTAATTAGCTGATCTTCAGTTACTTTGGTTCCAGAACCAGTCCAGGGAATGCTGAGCGTGAGGAGGAAATACAGGACACTCTGAATGGCCAATCCATCTACTGGCATGAAAACAGGAGAACCAAATGGCATGCCAAGTGGAAGCAGGGAAAACATACACTACTACTGTACAGTAGCTTCCACAGCTAAATGCATTCATTATCATGTGCTAATGTGATGACACACTCATGAGAAAACAACAAATCCTCTTCGATAGCTCAAGATCGAGCTCTTAGAGCTCTCGCCTGCCTTCATGGACTCCACAAGAGCTTTGAAGGTGTGCTGTAGGTGACAGGAGATTGGGCTGAAGGTGGTACCGTGCTGGTAGCAAGTCAACACCTTCAACTCTTTGTCATGTTCCTGAACTATTTTTCGAAACGGTTGCATTTGGTGTGCAGCAATGTTTAAGCAGGTGGTGAATGTCATTTACATTTACAGTATTTGGCAGACACCCTTATCCAGAGTGACTTAAATTTGTATATCATTATACTGTACGTCTGAGCAGTTGCGGGTTAAGTGCCTTGCTCAAAGGCCCAACCAGCTAGTTAGCTCTCTACGTTAGCGAGTTAGTTTTTTGTTAATTTATGTTGTCATGTCAATCTGTCTTGTCTCAGCTAGCCAGCTAATTAGGCTTCTTAGTAAGTTAGTTAGTTTTCTGTTAAAGTTGTATGTAGCACCTTGGTCCTAGAGGAACGTTGTTCAGTTTCACTGTGTACTAACTGTATATGGTTGAAGTGACGATAAAGCCTGCTTGACTTGACTTGAAGTGGCGCTGGGGTTTCAATCGTGAGACTTTCCAAATCCGTAGTTCAATGCCTTAACCAATGAACTACCCCTGAAACAAAATTCCCACTTGTGGGACTAATAAAGGTTTATCGTATCGTATCGTATCTTATCTTATCTTATCTTATCTTATCTTATCTTATCTTATCTTATCTTATCTTATCTTAATCGTATCGTATCGTATCGTATCGTATCGTATCGTATCGTATGGTATGTCAGAACTCAAGGTTTCATAGCAGAACATCACCCAGAGCATCACACTGTCTCTGTTGGCTTTCCTCCCATAGCTCATCCTGGTGCCATCTCTTCCACTCCTGCACAAATGAATTTGATTGAATCAGATGAGCCCATCCTCTTGCATTACTCCACGATCCAGTTCTGATGCTCATGTACATTACCCATGAGCAGACAGGGCACTATGGCTGGTCTGCTGCTAGCTGTGATGCACTGCGTGTTATGACCTTTCTTTCACAGCCAGCATGAACTTTTTCAGCAATTTGTGCTACATTAGCTCTTATGTGAGATCAGACTAGACGGGCTAGCCTCCACTCCCCATATAAATCAATGAACCTTTGGCACCCATGTGCCAAAATCTAATAGAAAGCTTTTCCTCAAGAATGGAGGCTGTTTTAAAAGCAAAAAGGATGGAGGACTAACTCTGTATTAATACTCATGGTTTGGGGAAGGGAAGTTCATTGTTGATTTCTGCTCATGCCAGTTTTATATCTGATAATATTGTTTTGATATGGCACAGGTAACATACAGTGGATGTAACAAATTGTGAGCAGAGAACTTGAATAAGCTTTAGAGCTCTCTTCATGCTATGCCGGTTTAACCTCAGTTATAGCCGCTATGCCTGATGTAATGTGATTCCACAGCAGTCTCCCGGGTTCGGGGGCAAGTGTCAGGGAAAGACGATAAGGGAGGTGGGAATGCCTGGCATACTTTCCACCATCATGTTGCATTTGCTCACTATTATGCATTTAGGCACCACTGAGGAACAAACGACGCTGCTTCTAGAAATGACCAGAGAATAACAACAGTGGGTGGTACTGTACAGCGATAACTACTAGTCCAAAACAGCGGCGAGCGAGCGGATGAACAAGCAGTTGGTCAACCATGTCTGAGACCATGACACCTCAAAGGAAGCCTTCGGTTAACAAGAATATAAAGAAGCTTCGTACACTGAGCGCGGTGTGCAACCTGGCGAAGAGCTGGCAGCAGTGGGTCTGCGAGAACGAAGAAAAGCAGGCTAGCGAACCCGCAGGCTGGACCCCGGACAGCATCGGCAAGCCCAAAGCGGAAAAGAAAGAGCCAAAGAAACCTGTTTCTACCAAGAGTAGGACGAAACCATCTCAGGACAATGAGAAAGCACCGGAGGAGTCGCGCATCAAGACCAAACAGGTGGTGAAAACAGTGACGCGAGATGTGCAGGAGAAAAGCGCGGGAATCGAGTTCTTGACCGAACGCATTTGTAAAGACACGAAGGCGGAGGAGCTGAACAGGATGCTGAAGAGTAAGAGTTCACCCACTCGGCGTAGGAAGTGCGCCAACATGGTGTCAGAGCTCACACAGAGCTGGAAGACGGTCGAGAATGAACGGAAGAGAGCCGGGGATTCCAGCGAGGACGGCGGGATCTCTGAGGCCAAGGAGCGAATTCTGGAGCAGGAGGTTTCCGAGAAACAGGATAACGAGGAAGAGAATCAAACAGAGTCATCGTCGCTGAGGATCAAGAGACCATCACTGGGGTGAGTGTGCTTTTCAGTTCTTCTCAATTCACTTCCTACATCAGACTTTTATTTTATACAGAATAATCCAAGAAATGATAAATAAATGCCTCATGAACTGACACCGACCCTGGCCTAAATTGTTCTCCTCTTATCTTGAGAAAGTCTTAGTTTTAATATGTTCTACACTCATTAATCATGTGTACATGTTGTTTTTTTGTTATGTCACTTTGATTTCAATTGATGTTAAACATGTATTTCTGCACCGTATTCCGCCTTCAGATCGTTATCCACTAATGAGAACTAGCTTTTATTTAATAAAGGACCCGATATACAGATTTTTGCAGCTAACCACAATTCCACATTTCCTTGCAAGCATCCTGAAATGCGGAATAATTAGTCCTCTGGATGCAATATCTCTGTAGTCACATTACAGTAAGTCCATCATAATTAAATCACCCTTAAGCCCTCTTATTAACCACAGGCTCATTATCTGAGATCATGAGACGAATGGTTAGGCCATTTTTTTTTTTATCTCTGTCATACAACCAAATACTGTTACAGTAGATGAAGACCAACCACTTACTAACCATTACAAACTATAAAAGAGGGGGGTATTTGTTATTTTGCAAATGTGTTCCTAGTTTTTTTTGGGGGCGGGGGGGGGATAGCCTACATTCTGACACATCGCCCATAATTTCATATTAAATCTCCCAGTATCCCAAAACCAAGGCAAATAATTCATCACTGTTTTTATGTGAAGAAAGAAGCCATCCCAGTGGAAATTCATTGAACAAGTATCTGAGTATTCAGTTTCTGACCTCTTGGCATTTTAATAGGCCACTGCGGTTTAGTTATATGTGTGTGGTCATGTTGTTTAAAATACTAGATTTATTACAATCCCTGAAAACTGTTGACTTCACACATTCTGCTCTATTTGTATTATCGCAGCGCCAAGAAGGAAACTGAGGACGCCAATAAAATAAACGCCCTCTCTAGCAAGTACAGCGCTGTGGGGAACCTCAAGAACCGCTGGCAAAACTGGGCATCGGAGCACAGCACCAGCCAGAAGCTGAACCCCTTTAGCGATGACTTCGACTACGAGTTCTCCATGTCGTTGCGTCTGCATAAGGGCGAGGAGGGCTACGGCAGGCCCAAGGAGGGCAGCAAGACGGCGGAGAGAGCCAAACGGGCCGAGGCGCACATCCAACGGGAGATCGCTCACCTGTGCTTCATTATCAGCACCATGGCTAACCCTGACCCGGACGGCTACACCCGGATCACGTTCGGTGAGCTGTTCGATAGATATGTTAGGATTTCAGACAAGGTAGTGGGCATCCTGATGAGGGCCAGGAAGCACGGCAAGGTGCACTTCGAAGGGGAAATGCTGTGGCAGCGTCGGGACGATGACGTCATCATTACACTGCTTGTGTGACATAACATAACGCAAAAGGAGCGTTGACTTTGCTGCTATAGAACGAATAATAATAATAATAATAATAATAGATGATAATAATGGTAGGAGTGAACTGTAGCACTGAGGTTGTGGGTAAATTATTTAATTTAATTTATGAATTAGAGTTTCTATTGTATGTACCTCAAGACTTTATATGACAGATTTTTTAAATAGAAAAATGTATTTATCTTATATAATGTAAATCCATGTGTGTTTTTGTCAGATATTAGACAAAACAGTCCTATGTTCTGTATTCTGTGTTCGGCAGTACAGTATATACAGTACAGTACACACTAGCGCTCAATAGTTTGGGATCACTTTTGTTTTTGTTTATACTGATTTTGATTTGTTTATTTTCTACATTCTGCAACAACACTGGAGATTTCAAAGCTATGAAATAACACACATGACATTAGGTAATTATGTAACAACAATAACAACAGCAGTCAGTTGTTATTTTAAGACATGAAGGTCAGCTGATCTGGAACGGTTCCTACAAGAACAGTGACGTGTCGAGTGCGACTGTAAAACCCATCGAGCTCCATGATGATGAAACTGTCTCTCATGAAGACCTTCATAGGAAAACAAGACCAAAACTGAGCTCTGCTACAGAGGAGACGTTCGTTTAGAGTCACCAGCCTCAGAAATCACCAATTAACAACCAGCACCTCAGATTAGAGCCGTTATGAAGCTTTACAGAGCAGAAGTAGCAGATAAACATCTCAATATACAGTAAACTGTTCAAAGGAGATTATTGTGGATTTTGGATAAACGCCTTCAGTATTGTTTTACAGTGTAGAAATGAACTAAAAATCAGGAGTTAGAAAGTGATCCCAAACTTTTAATGTATTAAATCAGAAAAAAACGTAATGAAAAATCACGTTGCCCTGGTAACCTGCAAATATGTTCAATATTAATCGTGCTAAATTATAAGTGGATGAAAATGATAAAATTGCATCAGCTGTCATGTACAGAAATGTGGCAGTTTGTGTCATTAAATGCTTCATGATTTGAAAAAAATGAAAAGGAAATTGAATTAGAATGAAAATTTCCAGTCATGTGGACTCTTATGATCCAACATGTGAGATTCCACCAAATAAACATAACAAGAAAGCTGGAAGCTTTATGTAAAAAAAAAAAAAAAAAAAAAAAAATGCACTGGAACACAGAATAATCTCTGGCAATAACTCATATCCATCACACTAACTGTACGTGCACTAAAATGTACTGCAAAAGACTTAAATCCAGTGTTTTGTGATGATACACAGTCTAATAATATAAGGCTGATCTTATAAATGGTTTACTGATCTAATGAACAGGCTTCATTTTGAATTAAATAAGTCCGACCGGCTCCATCCAGCAGGCTGAGAACTAATGGTGTTTCCATTAACTCCCTTTGACTTTCTGAACCTTTCAAGGGATCTGATGAACTGTGAAAAACTGTGGAATTCAGGGTTGAAAAGGAAGTACTAGCCGACTCCTCTATCGGATGCTCTTATGATTTAGATACAACATTTTTGTACATATTTATAACAAAACAAAAAAAAAAAAAAGTCAGTATGAAGGTTTCATTTCAGTTTAATATTTCTTCTACATGGTCAAAGCCAGTTTGTGTAATTTATTAGCAAGAATGCAAAGCTAAGGAAAACGTATTGAGAATGCATGTGGAGTAAAGACCGTCATAGGACCTAATTTATCAAGCTATATACAAAAAAAAAGAAACAGTAAATCATTCAGAGAAGCATTTAGATGAGAAAAACATTTGTTTCCTGCAAGAAATAGTGAGACATAGAGAGAAACTCAGTAACATGATCCGGAATATATACTGTATTCAGTGTCAATTTATACGAGGTGTGTTCAAGTCAAACTGGGACTATGAATGAGGGCGTGAAACAAATTGGCATTCATGTCAAGAACAGTACCGTGTTGAGACTCTTAGCTGCAGTGAAGCAGTTAGTCAGAAGTAACCAGTGTTAGGATCTATCCAGTGATGGAAACTTCAAAGCGCTTTTTGAAAACTGTAAGTTGCTCTAGATAAAAAGGTTTGAACGGTGCAAACATTTTACAGAAGACAATATGTCTGAGACGGCTCGGAGATCACTGCAGTCGCTCCTGTGAACATTTAGCGACCCATTTTCATATGTTTGGGTCGTTAAAGGAGTTCCTGGGAGGCCAGGGTTTCAGATATGATGCAACAGTCCGATCGCGGCTCCGGCGAACTGAGACACCTTTCCACCTTGATGGTGTCCAAGCACTAGTGAGACACTGAGATAAGTGCATTAGTGTATCAGGAGATTATATAAAGAAATAAAGGGATTTTACTCTCAGAACTGTGTTCTGTTATTCTGTACAACCAAAAGTCCCAGTTTGACAATAATAAATAATAATGAAATGCAATGATTTAAGCAATGCAATTACAAATAACTGGATTACATTGTGAGTTGTTTTATATTAACAACCAAAACAAATGTGTACTTGACAATAAATGAGATTCTACACAAAATTAACGTCTTCCTAATTATACTGTATGTCAAACAATGTAGGTCACTCGGAAGATTTATCAGAGTCACTCTCTCATTGTTTTGCCATCATTTTACTGTATTGTTTTCAGCTCTGTATAAACTTTGACTTTCATGGAGTTCTGTGTCAATGCATCACTTGATTTTTGTGTTTTGATTCCATAACTGTTTGCCTCTACTCGATCTGAGGGGAAAATGCAATTAATGCAAATAATTTCATTTAATTTGTGTACTGTAGGTTTCAAAAAGCCTGAATGTTCAGCTTTTTAATTACAGTTTGTTTTGTATCATATCTGTGATTGTTTTGCTACGAGAAAAAAAAAAGCAAATGATAAAAAAATATGATAAATATGACTGTGATGGCAATGATTGATAGAGTATTGTTTTTTAAACAAGTATTAAAATAATATATTGCTGTGACTTATACACTTAACACTTTTCCATTATTGTCACTATTTTTTTTTATAATAATGACTTTCATGCCTCTGGTCCAGTTTCAGAGGCTTGTAATAGATACCAAGGCGCTTGTTTGTTTGGCTTGTGGTGCTTTATGTTGGATTTTCCTTGAATTTATCACCTGGTTTGACCTGGTGAACTGAAGATGTTCTAAGTTATCCTTATGAAACACTCAGCCCTAAGCATCTTGCCTTCTTCTTTTTCTGCTTGCTTTTATCCACCTGTAGAGGGCGCTCAATAGTCATTTTCCATTTAAAAATGTAAAAAAAATATTATATAAGGAGAAATAGACATTTTCATGCAATATAATGTAATACTACTTGGCACTCCATCCAATGTGTACCTTGCATCGTGCCTTCATTTCCCTGGACTTGGATCCCTGAACGTATGCATGAATTATTTCAATACAACAAAATTACTTTGACTAAGACTCTAAAGTTACAGCAAAGCTGAAGTGTTTCTGTCACGCTGCTGTACATGTGCTGTACAAAGGCTGACCGGACTGGTCTTAGAGGAAAACACCAAAACAACATATTACTGTATATCTGGGCTCAAAATCAAGCATACCTCACACCATGGGGTTAAGCAAACATGTCTGTGTCATGACGTAGAATAGCAAATAATTCAAGATTTTTCTTTACATATATAAAAATGAAAGCTTTAATGAATTGCATTTTACGGTATTGTTTTGACTATGCTTACGAAAATATCCCACCTCCTAGGTGCAAAGTCCTTAGCAGCTGATCTAGTCACTATCTTTAGTAACTACTTTATTTTGGTCAGGGTCGTGGTGGGTCCTCTGGAGCACAAACATACGTACATACAACCTGCATGACGCACCAGTTACTGATGTAATGAAGCCTTTTATTTTAGTTCTTTATTCAGAGCCTAAAATTGCGGCTTAACTGATATTCATTCAAACACACGTATACTGTATACAAAAAAAAATAAAAAAGAAAAACTCAAATATCACATGGTCCTAGGTATTCAGACCTTTTGCTGCGACACTCATATATTTATGTATATTTAACTCAGGTGCTGTCCATTTCTTCTGATAATCCTTGAGATGGTTCTACACCTTCATTTGAGTCCAGTTGTGTTTCATTATACTGATTGGACTTGATTAGGAAAGACACACACCTGTCTATATACAGTAAGACCTTACAGCTCACAATGCATGTCAGAGCAAATGAGAATCATGAGGTCAAAGGACCTGCCTGAAGAGCTCAGAGACAGAATTGTGGCAAAGCACAGATCTGGCCAAGGTTACAAAAAAATGTATGCTGCATTTAAGGTTCCTAAGAGCAATGTGGCCTCCATAATCCTTAAATGGAAGACTTTTGGGACGACCAGAACCCTTCCTAGAGCTGGCCGTCCAGCCAAACCGGGGGAGAAGAACCTTGGTGAGAGAGGTAAAGGAGAACCCAAAGATCACTGTTGCTGAGCTCCAGAAATGCAGTGGGGAGACGGGAGAAAGTTGTAGAAAGTCAACCCTCACTGCAGAGTGATGCAGACTTTATGGCAGAGTGGCCCGACGGAAGTCTCTCCTCCTGGAAGCCTGGTGAGAAATAATATTGTCTGGTCTGATGAGATCAAGATATATCTTTTTGGCCTTAATACTAAGCGGTATGTGTGGAGAAAACCAGGCACTGCTCATCACCTGTCCAATACAGTGAAGCATGGTGGTGGCGGCAGCATCATTCTGTGGGGGTGTTTTTCAGCTGCAGGGACAAGGACGACTGGTTGCAATCGATGGAAAGACTAATGCGGCCAAGTACAGGGATATCCTGGACGAAAACCTTCTCCGGAGTGCTCAGGACCTCAGACTGGGCTGAAGGTTTACCTTCCAACAAGACAATGACCCTAAGCACACAGCTAAAATAACGAAGGAGTGGCTTCACAACAACTCTGTGACTGTTCTTGACTGGCCCAGCCAGAACCCTGACTTATACCCAACTGAGCATCTCTGGAGAGACCTGAAAATGGCCGTCCACCAACGTTTACCATCCAACCTGACAACTGGAGAGGATCTGCAAGGAGGAATGGCAGAGGATCCCCAAATCGAGGTGTGGAAAAACTTTTTGCATCTTTTCCAAAAAGACTCAGGACTGTATTAGATCAAAAGGGTGCGTCTACTAAATACTGAGCAAAGGGTCTGAATACTTAGGACCGTGTGATATTTCAGTTTTTCTTTTTTAATAAATCTGCAAAAAATTTCAAGAATTCTGTGTTTTTCTGTCAATATGGGGTGCTGTGTGTACATCAGAGGTGGAAAGTAACGAATTACATTTACTCGCGTTACTGTAATTGAGTAGCTTTTTTGTGTATTTCTACTTTTTAAAGTAGTTTTAAAAATCTGTAATTTTACTTTTACTTAAGTACGTTTTTGTTTGAAGTATTGTAATTCGCTACATTTTAAATCATATTCGCTACTGAGTAAAAAATAAATGAATGAAAATGCTAAAATAATACAAATATTATGCTTTGTATAAATGCTCTGTTGCGCCGCGTGTGTGTATCATGTCCTGGTCGCGCGCCGCTCCAGACTCCACTCCAGGTTTTCTGACATCGGCATCTTCCTGACCTTCCACACGGTCGCTTCCGCCCTGAGTGACGTCATCGACTAGCGCGACCATATATAAACCGGAGAGAGACGCGGGAAAGATGAAAGAGGTTGTGATTTTGGCGTTTTGATATTTGGTTGTTTATTCCGGTTTGACTTTTTGCCTCCAATTGACTTTGATTATTGCTTTGTTCCTTTGGTTTGGTTGGTCTTTGTATATATTTATAGATAATTTCATTGTTTTTGGTTTAGGGAGTCCGGGAAGGTACCTGTATTTTTGTTTGTGGGTTTTTTTGGGTTTTTTTTTTTTTTGCAGGTAATCTAGCTACTAAATATAAATACCATTTTGTTTATTATTTTGGCCTGGGTCCATCCTGAATCTGATCCTCCTCCTGGTGTGTGTGTGTGTGTGTGTGTGTGTGTGTGTGTGTGTGTGTGTGTGTGTGTGTGTGTGTGTGTATACAAACCTCATTATTTCATCAGTTAATGATTGGATCTAGTTCTTTCTGCCATATACCACCATTTCCATACAGTTTAAAATAGAACCCTGAACCATTCTTTTGCTGTATGACCCTAGACTGGGACGTAACACCATATTTAAGTGACCACTTTGATTTTCAAGTACAAGAAAGACAACAGCTTTATTATACAAAGGTGTTCCTTCAGTTAAAAACAACTAGTTTGAGATTTATATCTGCTCATCTTTTTTGAACTACGCTAGAATGCCTCATCCCACCAACCCCCCCCCCCCCCCCCCCCCCCCCCACTCCGCTGTTAAAAGTTTTTTAATAAAAAAAGTAACTCGGTAACTTTTACTCTGATAAAATTTTTTAATGAGCTACTTTTTGCTTTTACTTGAGTAGATTTTTATAATGGTAACTTTACTTGTACTTAAGTAAAATTTCACTGAAGTAACAGTACTTGTACTTGAGTACAAAATTGTATTACTCTTTCCACCTCTGTATATATGAAACAATGTTACTGTCGTGTGCGATGATGTAATGCTGTGATTGACTTCATTACTCTGGTTAACCAATAACTACATTCCCCACAATTCCCTGACACAAAGCCACAAGGAGTGTTTTCAAAAAGCCATGCGTTACCCGGTTGCCAGATCGTGCCATATACTTCTCATCACCCCTTTCTGCAATCTGCTTTCAGATTAAGAAATAGCACTGACATAGGAAATGATATGTTGAAAAGTTATTATCTTGCCTAGTTTACAGTATAGTGCTTTAATATTAAGTAAGCACTCAGTCATTTTGAAATGTTCCTCTCCAATCTGGCAACCCTGGTTGATTTGACAGCTTTTTTTCCTCCTTTTCTGTGAGTGTGAACAGGGGATGAGCTGCTGCTGCTGGAGAACCTGAGCATTATGTGCTGTTCTGTGGAGTAGCAGAATGGCTGTCGAAGGTAAGAATGAGTGGAAAATAATAATAAGAAGAAAACATGCAGATGGTGCTTTTTATTGTTGTTGTTGTTGTTGTTGTTATTATTAGAGTGTCATGGGTTTATGATTGGCTCGTGCGCAAGAAGAAGCAGCAGCAGCAGCAGCAGCAGCAGCGCGCGCATCCTCATTCTCCAGCTGTGTATCCAGCTGTGCCTAATGTACAGATGCGTGCGGTGGAGATGGACTTGCCAGACCAGACCAGAGAGAAAGAGAAAGACAAAGAGAGAATAATTCTGTGCTCTCATTGTAAGGGGTTTTGTCATTATGAGTGATTCATTTTTTTTTTTTTTTTATAATAATGCACAGGGATCAGAGAGAGAGAGAGAGAGAGAGAGGGACAAGAAGTGTGAGCGATATTCAGAAAGAAAGAGTGGTTTCATTCATTCATTGTGCACTATACAGTACTGTAAGTGGTGTGATTGGCTGCACACTGAGCTGATCCTGATCTGAGCAGCATTGTATAAGGCATGATGCTCGGCCAGTCTCCACATCTCGTTGGGGGAATTCTCTGGATTCAGAACCCCACGCGAGGTACGTTCTTTATCTTCATTACAAAAAAACAAACAAACATGCACTGATACGCATCGAGGTGTCACTATGATTATGGAGCAGCAGCATTCCAGCATGTGCAGTGAATGAGGAACCAGCAGCACAGTACTGGTGATCCGGTCTGACCGGCTGGACTGAGTTTATTCAAGAATCTGAGATGAACCTGGAGTAGTAAGTGTTATTGAGAAGCGTGTAGCTCACAGGGCTTGCACAGAGAGCGAGGATGTTAAGGTTGTGCTCCTGAATGCTCTCCATGTTGTTGTTGTTGTTATTGTTGTTGGCTGTAGGTTTGTGGGTGAGGGCAGGTTCATCATTTGGCCTCAACAAAGGTGAACCAGGATTACACACTCGCGCACACACACATACTGTATACACCTTGTCATGCATAATTAATAATGCA
Source organism: Channallabes apus (assembly GCA_030522415.1). Classification (NCBI taxonomy): domain Eukaryota; kingdom Metazoa; phylum Chordata; class Actinopteri; order Siluriformes; family Clariidae; genus Channallabes; species Channallabes apus. Next base: position 27,580,809 of record CM060127.1, on the reverse strand, counting down.
TATAATTAATCCTATTCATACAGTACTCCTAAATTAAACACAAACCTCAACCCTGCCTGCTTCTTCTCGCCGTTGTTTTTAAAGAAAAGCTGAAGATTTTGCATTTGTCAAAAACTATTGAATATACTGTCCAGTACAGTACCTATCATTCTTGACCTTTAAGCATGAAATATTTAAGGCAATACTGCGAATAGTGGTTCGCAGTATTGCCTTACACCTCCAGGGGTGCATGGAGTTTGCATGTTCTCCTCGTGCTTGGTACTGTAGGTTTCCTCCACAGTCCAAAGATATGCATTGGCATTCCCAAATAAATATATGTGTGAGCGAGGGTCCAGAAGTCTCCTCGTGCCCTACGTCTCCTGAGAAAAAAAAAAGCATCTGCTGACTTTCTTACTTCTTGGGTCGTTGATTCATCTATTCATTTTCACTTGTATCCTGATCAGAGTTGCATGGATTTGTATTCACTTCACACACTTTAATTCATATCAGGGACCTTTGCTACAGTAGTCTATGGTCGATAGTTTACCTTTTGCACGGACTTAAGTTAAGTAATTTACTTACAGCATGTCTTAAAATGTAAATACAACTTTTTAACATTTTTGTCTGTCATTTGTTTTCATAATTATTATTTTTTTTATTTCAGCCATGATATCATTCCCAGGTTTGTTCTGTAATCACGATTGTTTCGTTAAACACTAACATGACGGAGGGTCGAGATCTCATCCCAGTCCCAGGTTGTCGTGTAGAGACTGTAGGCATCCCGCTCCAGTCACTCAGATGAGATTCAGCCTTGGGCTATTGATTTTTCTCACTTTAAATCTAGTTCGTCCCTGAGGAATTTCATGGCTGTCTTTGCCCCTGGCGTTCCTGATATAATTGCTGTGGGGCTTTACAGTGCTTTTACTTTAATGAACTGCGTTCCAGGACATTCCGTATACAGTAGATGTAGAGCTACGAGGCAGGACGAACAGCACCGACGCCGTTCTGTGAATGTCCTGCTAAATAATTAATCGTCTCTGGAGTTAAAGGTCAGTTCAAGGTTAATGTAGATCAGATTAACTGCTGTGATTAAAGGTGAAGAAAGATTTAAAAAAAAAATGTAAAGCAAAATCAATGTCTATGCACAGTAAACAGTAAAGTAATTCATACCCAGTATTGTTCTTCTGTTTGGACACAATGAATAAATACGAGAGATTTCAATAACACATAAGGAATTAAGTATTTAACTATCAAGTCAGCAAAAACAAGACCAAAACTGAGCTCTGCTGCAGAGGAGACGTTCGTTTAGAGTCACCAGCCTCAGAAATCACCAATTAACAACCAGCAGCACCTCAGATTAGAGCCGTTATGAAGCTTTACAGAGCAGAAGTAGCAGATAAACATCTCAATATCAACTGTTATGTTATACAAAGATTATTGTGTATTTTGGATAAACGCCTTCAGTATTGTTTTACAGTTTAGAAAGAAATAAACATCAGGAACGACCATGGAGTTAGAAGGGGTGTAAATACTTTTGAGCGGTAGTGTAAAAAGTCGACGACCTATTTCTTATGATGAAGCTGAGATTAAAAGGAAATAAAAACGTAATCTCTAAAAATGATACCTGCGACGAAATGTAATTGATTAAAAACTAAACAATAATGAAAAATTTTTAATCAATTGATCTTTCTTTCCAATATTCTGCATGCACATCCTACAGTATGTTGGGGGTCATTTAAGGAGTTCCTGGGAGGCCAGTGATTCAGACTTAAGCAGGCTGTCGGTTCATGGCTCTGGCATACTGAGAAAACTTTCCACCTTGATGATGTCCAAGTTCTAGTGAAACACTGTGATTAGTGTAGAGACATAAAGGGAGTGTTTACTCTCAGGACTGTGTTCTGTTATTCGGCACAATCAAAATCCTGGTTTGACTTGAACACCCCTCGTACAATTCTATACATATAGTAGAGCATAGTGTACAGAATTTGTATTTCGGAAAATCCAATTCAAATTTTATTTCTCACGTACACGACCGTACAGAATATGATGCTTATACGACTGTTCGTGACCGAAATAGAAGAGTTTCTCTGCGAGAATGATTTGCACTAACAAGTACAATTAAAAAAAATGAAAAAAAGGTATTCAAATAGAAAAATAAAATATGAAATAAGAGAAAATTATACAAATAAAGCTTTTGCTTCTAGCTGAAAAATGTACAACATGTACACGGTTGCTAATCAAAAAGAACTGAAATAGAAGTGTATGATGTGTTAAGTGATCTATAGTTCTATTTTCTTTAAAAAAAAAAAAATCTAAATAACATGTTGTCGTTTCTATTTACAGCATGTACAGCTGGTAGATATGACTTCAGCAAACACTAAAGCAACAAGGTCACCGTCACTCTTGTATGAAATCCTTATTAATCCTCCGTGATTTTGTGAATAGAAGAAGATTCATCGAGGGTTAGTGTTAGGGTTAGGGTTAGTGTTAGGGTTAGGGTTAGTGTTAGGGTTAGGGTTAGGGTAAAAAGACGTAGCCCTGGGATAAACCCAGAACCCACGTGGTGCACGGGCCTGCAACTCAGGTCTCATCTCCAGCACTCTCCATACAAACGATCGACAGATATGGCGCCTGATAGATTATGCAAGGCTAACGATCGTGTTTTGGGCTAGGCTGGGGTAAAATTTATCCACAAACACTCCTACTCCAGATAGGGTAGAATTAGTGTTAAGTGACCATGCCTGTGGAAAGGTTAAAGGTCAGATACACCTAGGGTTACAGGAAAATATGGTTATGCTGACCTAGGGTTCTAGAGCTTATATTTTAAACTGACGGTTATGTTTAGGTTTAAGAAATTGGGTTTAGAGTTCAAAACTAACGGTTATGTTTTGAGTTCAGGGATAGGAGACGCATTAATCCTATTTAAGGTTAAAAGTGTGAGCTAAGATTAAAATTCCTTTTAACCCAACGATATCCTAAATTGTGAGACACGTCATCAGTAGTAAACCATAGAATCATAGGGTGTTTCGGCCTTCAATTACTAGACACCCTCTTCCATGGCGGCCGGCCATAGGTCGATCAGTCCTAGGCCCGTGTCTCATAACCAATTGAATAAGTAATTTATGTTTATTGATTTAAAATTTTTATTTTAATAAATGAACCTTTTTAAAGTCCTATTTATAATACTGGTGTAATTAAAGAATATAGAACTAAGGTTTGAATTTATTGAAATTACCCTAATACAACCTGAACCATCATGCCATGGGTTTGTGTTAGGGTTAGGGTTAGGGTTAGTGCTTACGACCCCTGATGTTTACTGCAATCGTCTGATGCCTGCTATAAGGATTAACATTAAACGACGCTCTGCAGTTTAACTCACTTTTATTTTTTTTTCTGTACTCCACTTCGTTACAGTATGTCTATTTGAAATAATTGAAAAATTATACGCCAATATGTTCCTTTTTGTTCTTAGCTGGCCAGGCCGATCACGATGTCTGACGTCTGATGCCACGAGTGTTTTGTCTTGTTAATATGAAAAACATGTCCTTGGGACGTACCTGCTACCGCTCGATATTAATTTAACTTATTTAATTTTAAATTTTACGCCTCGTTGTCAACTTGTCATGTCTCTTTAAAGACACCACAACAAAAGCCAAAAAAAAAAAATGCCATCGTCTAAAGTTAATGCTCTTTTCATATTAGTAAAAAGCGCTCGTCTATAACGACAAAGACGTTTCCGAGCTTTTCTCTTTTCTTTGTTTCAGTTGTTCCAATGCACTCACGAATCTTCTACAGCGTTGCCGTTCCCCCCCCCCCTCCCCCTCTCCGCCACCCCTACCACCCCCCCACCTACATACAATTATGCTGACAGATTTCCTATTCACATGTGACTGACTAAAGGGGATCTACACAATACCCGGCTTGTTAACTGTCATCTCAGTAATGGACGCAGTCCCTTCAGAAGCCTACGACAGACGCTTGTTTTGTTGCGTTTGATTTGTTGTTGAATAAAGTCTGACTCTCATCCTGAGCAGCCACGTATGAAGAGGATCCGTATAAAGATGCTATGGGTTTTCTGATTGGTTACATGTAATTCAAATAATCACATCCATGTATGGTTTCTACAGGACGTTGTGTATCTATCGTGTATTCACTACTTATTTTGTTCATGCCGTCCACTCCTACAATACTGTGTGTATCCTAGTGTTTCACTGATTGTCAGACTTCTGGAAGAACATTTCCAAGCTTCGTCTCCTGGACTTGTTCCAGTCTTCAGATATCCAGTTTGAGAGAGAGAGAGAGCTTTTATCCCAGTGTAGCCTGAGATCCCTGTTTCTTGGCTAACAAGACTGGAAGCTGACATGATCATCTGCTGTTGTAGCTCATCCACCTCAAGGTTTGGTGTGTTGTGCTTTCTGAGATGCTTTTCTGCTCATCACAGTTGATTATTTTATTTGTGTTGCTGTAGCCTTCCTTCCTTCCTTCCTTCTTTCTTTCCTTCCTTCCTTCCTGCCAGCTTGCACGACTAGAACTGACAAGTGAAAATTAATTAAAGTTTGCCTTTGCTGGGTTTCGCGCCTCATCTGGGTATGTGCTCATCGCTAAGCCTGGTAGATCACGCTTCTCGAAGGTGCATTAGTAACGTGATTGCAGATTGTACAGTACCTATTTATACCCTCGTCAGGTCTATTTATACTGCATCGCCGGCACCCGTTGGCTCAGGGAAAGGAGACGAGCTAATGTTATCTCTGTTTTGCATTTTACTGGCTCCAGCTGTTGTGCTGTGATATTTACGTACAGGGGTATCAGTGATGCATTACCCTAAACATGTGTATCACAGTAATGAGGAGCTTAAATGCTTATGGATGGTTCAGTCTAAATGTCATGTAAATAAAATGATTTGTTCTCCGGATACGGTAGTGAAGTGTTCACAGTGACTCGTATCAGGTCTGAACATCGATTGTTAAAGCTGTTGTTCTTCATTTTAGGGAATTATTCCTGGCTTTTTTTCAGGCTGTTATTCAGCTGTACATTGTAGAAGCACTTCGTCTTTATCGAAATCGATAGCGCGTTTTGGACACCTTATAGCAACTGACGCGCTAGCTTTAGATTTGTGTTGTCTGCAAATTGTTCCTTAACAAGACATTTGATAGCCACAGTCAGGGGTGTTGAGAGCTGTCAGATCTGAAGGAATCAAGAAAACTCTTCATCTCAGTGTCTCTGGCAGTGGGATACACAGAGACCAATACGGATAAACGGATGGATTTATAGATAGATAGATAGATAGATAGATAGATAGAGTGGTGTGAAAAAGTCTTACTTATTTCACACGAAATAATGTTTCAGATCATCAAACAAATGTAGTCAAAGGAAGCACAATTAAACACATTGTGCAGTTTTTAACTGAAGATTTTTATTATGAAGGGAAAACTAACTCCAAAACTACAGCCCTGGGTGAAAAAAAAGTGTTTGCCCCCCCCCCCAGTTAAAATATAACTTAACTCTGGTTTATCACACCTGAGTTAAATTGCTTTAGCCACGCCCAGGCCAGATCACTGCCACGCCTGTTCACAATCAAGAAAGTGTGACAAACATGCAAAAATATAAGGAATCAGTAAGGGGGCAAACATTTTTTTCATACTACTGTAGATTGGTTGATTGATTGATTGGTTGATTGATTGATTGGTTGATTGATTGATTGATTGATTGGTTGGTTGATTGATTGATTGGTTGGTTGGTTGGTTGGTTGGTTGGTTGGTTGGTTGATTGATTGATTGATTGATCGATCGATCGATCGATCGATCCTGAAAGTAAATTCCAGATTTTGAAGATCATTATCATATATCATCAATATATCATTTACAGAAATATGTAGCTTCTGTACTTTAACAAAAAGTGTTAATCAAAGGGGAAAATATCCTATGTTTGCCAATCCATCCATCCGTCTAGGAACCTCTGTAGTCAAAACTCAAATTGACATCTAAAAAATATATTTTTTATTTGTCACATAAACATAAACTATACACAGACACAGTATGATATGCACTGAAATGTTTCTGTCCTAAAAAAAATAAAAAGCTATATAGAAAATAATGTAAAATATAAAATCTTCAATATATCCTAAATTGTTACAATGAAATAAAGTACGGTATAAAGTAGAATGTAAAAAAATGTAAAAAAAAAAATAAAAATTGTATAAACTGTATAAATACACTTTAAAGTGCTATAGTGCGATAGCAGTCCAAATTTATATGTTAAAAGACCCAGAAATGTGCAGCATATACAGTATGTTAAACCATTTTTACAAGTACTGTAGTCATGTTTTCCATTCAGATACAGGAAAAGATCAATGGTTGGTCATCTGCAATATCAGTCAAATGATCTCGTCAACAATGTTTATGTATGAGACAGATGTTCCCAAGAATCAAAGCTTCAGTAACTTGTGAATATCTTGAAAATTCTGAAAGGAAAAAAAAAAAAACCCAGCAAAGGATCTTTTAAATAATGAAACAACTGGAATTTCGACAAAGTTTCGGTTGTCGATCATTACTACATAGTAAAGGTGAGACAATTTTAATACAGAACCGAAAACCCAAACATTAAAATTAGATTAAATCAGTATAAGCAATAACTTTCCTGTTCATGCTGGGTTTTGTGCTGCAACCTTGGGAGAAAATAAATAAATAATAAATCAGCATTCTAAACTAATTATTTTCCGGCATCGCTATTGCAGTATGAAAAAAAGATGTGATTTACGTGGGGGAAAAAGGCCAAAAAATGAAGGTTCCAGAGTTAAAGTGGAGATGTCATGAGCAGATTTCTCAGATATACAGTCTCTCATGGTCAGGCCACATCACATCATATATTTTTGCCACCACTTCAAGGTCCAGGACCAGAAAAGTCAGTAAACAAGGTAGTATTTCATCTCGCTGGAATATTTATAGTCACTCAGTTCTTTTGTCCGTGTTTTGATTGCATTCATTCATTTATGCATTGATTTAAAATCATGTTGTCGAGATTTGCGTCTGTTAGAAAAGTGAGTTAAGTGTGAGTTTTTAGTAGACTTTGATATACAGTACAGTACAGTAGTCCTGTAGATATCGCAATGTCTGAGTCGTGACAACTGAATAACAGGCATAGTGTAATAAACTCCAAGGCTGCTGTGGATGGCAAACCCTGTCACTGTTAATGTTTTGTTTCAAGGTGAACTGAAGGTTATTAAAAGCCTCTTTACACTATAGAGGTGAACGTACTGCTGCTGGATCATGCCATAACACCCACGCAGACGCGGACATGAAACTTACTCGTTCAGCTGGGTTTGTTATGCTGATAAAACCATTAAAAAATAATGCTTTGAAAAAAATATATATTCAAAATTGTAGATTAGGGATGGAGATCACTAGGGTCCAACTAAAATAATATTAGCATGATTTTATAAATATCCTGATTAAATATTATTATTATTATTATTATTATTATTATTTAGTTTTAATTCTAAGCAAACATCCATATAAATAAATACTGTACAGTATATTGATCAGAATTTGCTCTTTCAATTATATCTTTACGTTTCATACATTGGAAGTCCTGGAACCAGTGTCGGTAAACAGTTGGTTAAAACTGGACATTTTAACACCGAACTGCTCATGCGTCACACTGTGGGCGTGTCTTAAATCAAGCAAAATTTAATGCAGTACTCACAGTAGATATATGCACCATACTTTAACCTGAACTTTAACTTTAAATGAAATCAAAATGTTGAGTAAAAGTGATGTTATGAACAGTTATGTGCCGGATTTAATAATCTACTTTTAAAAAATCTACTAACGTGCTACGTACTTGCTCAATGTAAACAAACACCTGCACCAATAGATATTAATTACTAGGATCACTTAGTGATCACTTTTTCACTTTGTCTGAAATAACAGCGCTGAAGTGGTATAAGTGAATTTTAACACACTGGTGTCGTTTTAAGACAAAACTTCATCTTTATCTGATCTACTTTTTCCATTTCTCATCTGTGATTCTCTCTGCGATTACCGAACAGGGAGTGTATTTGTCTGAGCACCAAAGAAGGACAACTTAGTGTAAACAAGGCGTCAGATACTCAACCTTACAGAATGTAATTTCTTTGTAATAATGAGTTAAAAAGAGAGGTCTGCCGTACAGAAAGACACACAGACATGTACGTGGGCTTTAACGTCACTGGTTTACCCCCTCTAGTGCGAGCATACTCAACGTGTTCGAATCAAACCTGGACTATACTTGCAATTGTACAGAATAAGAGAACACAGTTATGAGAGTAAAAACTCTCCGATTCCTCTGAGAGCTTTAAACTCCCCAAATGTTCATGGGTTGGAAAATTCCTTGATCCACACACCAAGTAGTGCCCTTGTTCAGGGGTTAGAGAGGGATTTGGGATTCAGCCTTGTGTTGAAGCTAGTCAGCTTTGTAGATCGTATTAGCCATGAATAAAGCAGTGAGTAGCATGTTAAGTACAGCGTATGCGTATAGACGTTAATGATTTCTGTTCTTTTGATGTACGGTGGTGTACGTGACACAGGGCGCCTTCCCAAAATTCTTAAATGTGCTCTTTTTGCTGATAATAAACAGAGAACATTTATATTCGAATTTGTAACATTTTAGAAGCAGTTACAGGTAGACCCCGACTTACGAACAAGTTCAGTTCCTGGAGCACATTCGTAAGTTTGATTAGTCTGACAAAGTGAGTCTTATACGCCTTTGACATGAATATACAATATAAAGAATACCAATCCACTTAAGTAAATCTGCCCCCATCCCCACACTGCCATCATGTGGCCAAAAACCATAATCGTGCCTACGGAAATGAATCTCACACATGTCAAATGTCACAGTGTTGTCTCTGTGCCTTAAAATCGTGAGGGGAATCCCGGATGCCATTTTGTCTCAGAGCTGTTTTCCACTGTATTGGACTGTGAACTCACCATCAGTACTCCAGTTTTTTATCATCGTTCTGCCGGACTGATTCATTGAAACTGGTGAGGCCGACTCATTTCTTCTGCACACACACACTCACGAATACAATATACGAATACACATACAATATACCGGATTTTAGACATTTTATAAATTCACTTAAACGCAGAAAATATTGTATATGATTGGAAATATTGGTATGGTGCACTGCAGTGTCTATTTGTTGTACAATACACCTGACCAACTTCTGTGATTGAACCGGAAGTAAAACTGCCATATCTGCTGAAATTCATTACTCGGATGTTCGTAAGTTGGGGACTGCTTGTAATAAGTGTTGTTTAAGATGACATAACATTACCAGATGTGTTTTCTTGTTGCTGGTTTTGAAAGTGCCAAGCCCGTATGCCCTCCCCTCTTTCCAGTACCATGTAGCACCACTGATTTTTTTTTTTTTGTGGTACCACAGTACCGGCCTACTTTCACAGATGGTCCTAACCATGTCCGGGTGATAAAGCTTCCTTTACTCTCAAAATCATTTGGCTCCATATTGGAAAAGAGGCCCAAAAGAGCAAATGTGTTCCCATGGTCGGTCTGAGATGTGCAGAGTGACCTGGTCTGCTTTAGAATCTATCTTAGACGTAATATGGGGTGCCATCACATTCATTTCAAGGGAAGAAAAAGGTTCTGAATCCTTAACCAGTGCTGAAGTGAAGTTGACCTACTTTAGCAGACTGAGACAACCTCTTCATCTTGAGGGAATTTGGGAGAAAGAGCACTTTTGGCTCTCATATGGCATCATTAGTTCTGTCTTTCTCTCTGTCTCCTTTCTAGTCTTCAAAGAGCTCAATTAGAACTTTAGTAAGCTTGTAACAAGGAACCCCTGCTGACAGGAAAGCTGTTCTCTAGAACTTAAAAAGCTCCATTGAACTGAACCGTACACATGGCAGGAGAAACTGTTTACATTTTCTCATGTGGCAAACGGGAGACTGAGTACTACTTGAAATGAGAAGATGGCACAATTACAGCTTGGGTTAGTGTCTATTTGGAGAATTGTATGGATGAAAAAAATTGGCAGGAAACAGGAACCTGGCTGCTGGCTTTGGTTCGGATAGCCAAGTGGAGTAGACTTTGGCCAAAATGGAAGAATGCAAGCAATTCAAATTTACAACATAGTCCATTAAATCGCTTTCATTCAACCTATGAATATGGAGAACTGGGTGACTTCCAAGCAGCTAAATGGTCCATATTAGGGATGTAACAGAATTCAGAATAAACAGAGTATATTTTAAACAGATCCAGATATAAAACCTTGCCAGAAAGTTTCCCAGGGTCGCTGGTTCAGACAAGAGACTTGCTTCAGGACAGGGATGCTGACGGGAACTCCTGAATGCGATTTGTTGTTTGTTTTTTGTTGTTTGTTTGTTTTTTCACACAAACAAAGGCGCCATTAATGTCTCATCGATACTTGGCAGCTCCAAACAAAACTAATAACTGCTTGTAATTTCACTTTCACTTGTCTCTCTCTCTCTGTCATGTCTCCTTGTTCTACATCATACTGTATGGTAATATATATATATATATATATATATATATATATATATATATATATATATATATATATATATAGTAATACTTCCTATATCCCCATAAAAATACTAACGTGCTTCCTATCATCTGTCTGTCTCCGGGGGTCCATATGACTTACTGTACACGTTAATGAATTCTGTTCTTTTGATGAGGTGACACAGGGCACCTTCCCGAAAAGCTTAAACGTGCTCTTTTTGCTGACAATAAACACACAACATTCTGACACCCGCCGCGTGTACGTGTTTCACCGTGTGTTCTCCCATCGTCGGAAAGCGTACACATCGATCAATAGTTCTTCCTTTCATTTTTTTTTAAACAGGATTGAATGAAAAATGCACAGTAAAGCCGACAGCTATAGAGTAGTTAAGAAAAATTCAGAACTGGAGTGATGGACCGGAAATTGAGGAACGTTTTAATCCTCATGTTGTGTTTGTTTGTGGCTCACACTCATAATGTTCCCGGTCACTTTTGACTGGAGCATTTTATTTCATTATAAATCCACAATTATGCATATACTGTATTATCACTTGAACTTTAATTTTTTGAACTTGTATTTGCTTTGTACTGTATGTCCTGCAGGCCTTATTTACCTGATGAATAAGGGTTATTTACCCTATATATAGTTTTTTTTTGTTGACTAAAACAAATCGTAAGATGAAACCTATTTTTCTGTTTATCACAGAATACTTCACTAAAACGTTTACCAAAGTCACTTTTTAAAAACAAGTAAATTTTTTTAAAATTGTGGCACAAAATAACAACATTTGTGTTCCCAGTCAAAATTGACCGGTATGATTTATCTATTGAAAACATGAGAAAAAGTTAATCATATTACAAATATAAATGCTTGATCTATACACTGTATGAACATATTTACCATTTTAAAGTAGCCCTTCCTGTCATTTCTACGACCTTCCCACTTCCCCTGAATTTTCTCACCACTAGCCGGTTTGTTGGTGTACACCTGCATATTAAGATGGTTTGTTTGACATATACTGCTTAAATGGGCATCGCCCCCTAAGACTGACGAGATGCTCATCAACAGTGATGTCAGGACCTGGTTTGTAAATGATTGGCAGGCGCTCCACACACTTCTGCTAAACTTCCCAGCTTGTCTTGTTGATTTCGGGCTGTTCTTGTGTGGTGGACATCAAAGTGAATCACACGTGACAGGATATGGAAGGTCTGTAGCATGAAAAATCCACTCGGGATACAACATATTGAGGTATCGTTAGGGTTTGGGTTAGGGTTAGGGTTAGGGTCAAGCTTAGGGTTTGGGTTTTTGGATGAAAGGTGACCACAACTTTAGCTGGTTAATCTTCTTCATCAGTTCTCCTCCTCTAAACCCTCCTCATTGTCAACCTGGCTTCTCTCCTCCTCATCACTATCATGGTCCAATATAATTCTACAGCTTCACATGCAGTCCAGTATATACAGTATCTCTTGGCCATCGTGCTGCCAAAGACTGAACTGTGAGTAAGGCTTCAAAAACCTTTGTATACCAGAGCTGCAAGAAAGTTGTATGATTGAAACAATGTTGCAATTTTGCTTTTCAACAGGTGTGGTATAAATTATGCTGTTGATACGCTGTAGGGTCCCGTGTGGGTTGCCATGAAAGCCAAAAAGGGCATAAGAAGTGTGTGTCTGTGTGTTAGTGTGTGTTCGCATGCATGTGTGTGTGTCTGCTTAAAGACACCTGCGTGAGAATTCCCGAGTATTAGCCATATTTGTCTAGAAGTGGAAACCCTGGCTTCAGAAAGATTGATTAGCGTCAGGCACATAACTGCTCATTACATCCCTTTTGATATATTTTGATGTATTTATGGCACACGATTCAGTTCTCACAGTGTACGTTTTTGGAGTAATCTATGATGGGTCACTCTGTTGTGTGTGTCTTTTTTGTGACTTCTGCATACTTACTCTATACTTGGGGTAATCTAATTACAATCAAATAAAAAATTTTTTGTCATACACAGCAGTGAAATGCTTACAGCTTAAAAAAGATCATCAGTAGGAAATAAATATGAAAGAAAATAAGAAATAAAATATAGAAAAACTTTAGCTAAGGAGAATATAGCGATAGAGGATAAAACTTAATATTAAATATACTGTAAGAAAAACCTAGCAGAACAAATATGGGGAAAACATTTTCTGTACAAATATAGAAAACTTTAGTGTGGAAAAGAAATAGAATTTAGATAGAAATGCCCATAGATTGTGCAAATATGCATGAATGTATTTATGTGCAATGAGCAAAAATGAAATAGAAATAAAAATATGGTGCTGTATACACAGTATTGCGTTGATATAGCCACGCCCACCTCGAGAGAAAAAGTGCCCATAAATGCGCGAGATGCTGTGATGTAATCTGGTCATTTGATTTAAATTGAATTAAATTCTGTCAGACAGACAGACAGAGATTTTCTGAGACTGGTTTCGGGTCGTCCAGTGTACCTTTCTTTCATTTATATAGATGGCAGAGCTGTCTTAATACTTTTGGCCACCACTGTACTGTAGATGTTCCTCTTATGTTCATACTGTATGCTATACCTTGCTTCCTCTACACTACAGTATCATAAACTGATCACCTTCTTCCATCCATCCTATTGTAATCCTGCACTTATTACTTTCGAGTCTTCTGCTTTTCTTACTGTAGCTGATTATCGCGCTTGTCCTCATGTTGTCCTGTAGGTCGTAAACTTGCACTGACTTGGCCGTTCCACATCGAAACCCAGCTTCACTTCTGAATATGCACTCATCACGAACGCACTGGCCTCAGACAGATACATGCAGCATCTGTTTCACTGATCGCGTTAAGGGAGCTACGTCTGTTCGCGCCGCGTGTCCTGTTCATTAAGTGCTGTTCTGTCTCATATTCTCCTTCTTGTCTGGCCGGCGGATGAAGAAGGGCTGGGCAGCGCACTGATGTGCCTCTCGTCCCACTGCGCATGTCAGACAAGTGAGGGCAAAGAATATTCTGAGCTATCTTTAGAAGATGATGTAAAACAAATCATTCCCAGCATCAACCCTGATCACGGCACGCGATGCTCTCTCACCGCAGAAAGGAGATGAGATCTTCCTCCTTCTCTAAATCACATCTACTGATATGTTGTGCTTGCCCTCTTTGTTCGTTTCCCTGCCCCATTTTTTTCCCCCCTGTCCCCTTCTTCCATTCCTTTTCTCACTCTTTCTTCCCGGTATAGCTCAGCCGCATGCATAATTTATTTCGATCGGGGAGCGGGCGAACATTAGTGAGCTTCCGTGCCTGGTGGATGGAGAGATGTGGTGAGAAAGCATGACAGAAGAAGAGAAAGGGAGAAGGAGGAGGGATAAAGGAGGAGAGAGATAAGCACTGTATGTGCTCCGCATGCTAAGTTGCCTTTGTTTAAAAGGCTGTCTCACTGCAGATGTGGGTGTTGTCACCAATACAGAGCAGATGTAGCAGGGGCAGTGCAGTGTTATCCAGTTATACACTGAATTCAGTTCACTCACGTCCTATTAACGTCTCATTTATTTAATTATGTAAATACAGTGTTTGTAGAAACAGAATTTTTTTTTTTTTTTTAATTCGGTCCAGTCCAGATAAGAATTAAAAGCCAACAGTTACAGTTCGTCCTGCTCACTATTATTAGCACCCCTGGTTAGGTTGTGTTCGTGGGCTTTGAATACATTTTTTATTTTATTTTTTTTATTATTTAAACAATATAGAACCACAACGCAAAAAAAAAAAAGGGAAAAATCCAAACTTTAATTTAAGTACAATTATTAAGTGGAAAAAAATCCCACGTTGAGATTTATTTTTATTTTTTACATGAAATCAAATGTGCCACAATTATTGGCACCCCTGATGCCAACAAGGCAGCAGCTTAATCTCCTCTTATAACATTTCCCAAGATTGGAGAATACGGATCTGTAGAGGGACTGTACAGTAGATGTGGGCGAGTTGAGGTGAGTGGCTATTTTCTGGTAGCGATTGCCTGACTTACAGTATGAAGGACGACACACGTCACTTGAATTGGGTTGTTCTCTTGTCTTTTCCATGCTGAAGGGTGGATAAGGGAAATAGGCCTCTCTGTGTCACGTCATATTTATATCACAGGAAAACAGGAAGTCATGAATTATTAATTAAAATGTTTCTAGATAATCTGATCAACTTCATAAAGTGCAGTAAAAAAATGACAAAAATGACATTTATTTTAGCGGAATTGTTAGGGGTGCCGATAATTGCGGAACAGCTGATTTTATTTTTTAATCATGCATTAATTTTATCTTTATTTTTTAATTCACTTGAGGTTTTTTGAGATTTTTCTGTTACAATTTTCAGTGTGAGATTACAGTACGCTTCTGCAATAAAAAAAAAAAAAAGTATTTATTAGAAGCCTAAGAACACGTCTTAACCAGGGGTGCCAATAATAGTGAGCAGGACTGTACAATGGTCCTGTTACGTATACTGATTGATATTAAAAACGCATTTCAATTTGTAGCATAACATAACGATGAAATAACTGTAACAGCTTTTGTTCTCAGGTGCGTTGATTTACTTCAGTAGGAAAGTGTAAAGCAGTGCGCAGGGGCCTCTTACATTCAGAATTTATAAGCCTTTAACGAGCGTTGTGACCTGATGAAGATAACATTCATCAATAGTCATTTTGGCTCCTCATTATTAGCAACTTCCCATAATGCTGATGAATTGCTTGGCTTCATGAGGCATCATCATTACGCTTGTAACTTTGAAGAGATTTCGCTTTTTGTTGGTTTTTTAACATCAGACAAGCAGTAACCAATGAAATGTGTTCATGCATGACTTAGACACATCATGCAAAGGTTTTGATTTAGTTTTGACATTCTAGAAAAATAATAATGATTTAAAAATTATGAAAAAATACACATGGCATTATGTAATTAAATAACAACAACAACAATAACAATCAGTTGTTATTATAAGACATGAAAGTCAGCTGTTCTGGAACGGTTCGTTCAAGAACAGTGATGTGTCGAGTGCATTTGCAAAACCAATCAAGCTCCATGATGATGAAACTGTGTCTCATGAAGACCTTCCCAGGAAAGCGAGACGAAAAAACTGACCTCTGCTGCAGACGAGACGTTCATTTAGAGTCACCAGCCTCAGAAATCACCAATTAACAAACAGCCAGAGGTGGAAAGTAACGAATTACATTTACTCGCGTTACTGTAATTGAGTAGCTTTTTTGTGTATTTCTACTTTTTAAAGTAGTTTTTAAAATCTGTAATTTTACTTTTACTTAAGTACGTTTTGTTTGAAGTATTGTAATTCGCTACATTTTAAATCATATTCGCTACTGAGTAAAAAATAAATGAATGAAAATGATAAAATAATAAAAATATTATGCTTTGTATAAATGCTCCGTTGCGCCGCGTGTGTGTATCATGTCCTGGTCGCGCGCCGCTCCAGACTCCACTCCAGGTTTTCTGACATCGGCATCTTCCTGACCTTCCACACGGTCGCTTCCGCCCTGAGAGTGACGTCATCGACTAGCGCGACCATGTATAAACCGGAGAGAGACGCGGGAAAGATGAGAGGTTGTGATTTTGGCGTTTTGATATTTGGTTGTTTATTCCGGTTTAACTTTTTGCCTCCAATTGACTTTGATTATTGCTTTGCTTTGGTTGGTCTTTGTATATATTTGTAGATAATTTCACTGTATGTTTGTGCACTAACTAGTAGTGGGGGCGTGGCTGCCATTTATTTTGGTAAGAGGGAATTTATTCACTGTTTTTGGTTTAGGGAGTCCGGGAAGGTGCCTGTATTTTTGTTTGTGTTTTTTTTTTTTGCAGGTAATCTAGCTACTAAATATAAATACCATTTTGTTTATTATTTTGGCCTGGGTCCACCCCGAATCTGATCCTCCTCCTCCTGTTGTGTGTGTGTGTGTGTATTTATATATATTTTTTTTGTATATACAAACCTCATTATTTCATCAGTTAATGATTGGATCTAGTTCTTTCTGCCATATACCACCATTTCCATACAGTTTAAAATAGAACCCTGAACCATTCTTTTGCTGTATGGCTCTAGACTGGGACGTAACACCGTATTTAAGTGACCACTTTGATTTTCAAGCACAACAATGACAACAGCTTTATTATACAAAGGTGTTCCTTCAGTTAAAAACAACCCCCCCCCCCCCCCGCTGTTAAAAAGTAAGTCGGTAACTTTTACTCTGGGTAAATTTTTTAATGAGCTACTGTTTACTTTTACTTGAGTAGATTTTTATAATGGTAACTTTACTTGTACTTACGTAAAATTTGACTGAAGTAACAGTACAAAATTTTATTACTCTTTCCACCTCTGCAACCAGCACCTCCGATTAGAGCCGTTATGAAGCTTTACAGAGCAGAAGTTCTGTCAAGATGGACTAACCTGAGGTGACCAGAAGACGTAGCTTTAGCGGTTAGCCCAATGTAGCGTGGAGGATAAACCCAAACGCGGAAAGAAGCGAGCAGGCAGGATAACCACGCGATTTAGTTTAAGGACTCTCACAAAAACGGAGCAAGGGAAAAACACAAATTTAACCCGCGTCCTAGAAATACACACACAATAGCAAAAGACAAACGGAACCAACATGTGAGTACTCACGGTTTGCTGAAACGACAACTGGAGCTGACATGGGCCGAACTCAATGACTGAGCGGTAAGCCATCGTTTGTTTACCTCTTTTATACTTCCTGGTTTTGCGCCCGTCTTACTTCCGGGTCCTAGTGCCGGGCGCAGATTGAGTGTGCATGACAGTACCCCCCTGTCCAGGACCGGCTCCTGACGGTCCTGGGGCGGAGGATACCCTGTGACGGTAGTCCCGAATTAGCTCCGGGTCGAGAATGAACCGGTCCGGGATCCAAGATCGCTCCTCGGGGCCATAGCCCTCCCAGTCCACCAGGTATTGCGTACCTTTGCCCCGAGGGCGCGAGTCGAGGATTCGGCGCACGGTGTAGGCGGGACCGCCGTCGATGATCCGGGGAGGAGGAGCTGGGGGGGTGGGTGGAATCATTGATGAGGTGATGAAGGGCTTGAACTGGGACAGGTGGAAGACTGGATGGATCCGGAGCGCCGCAGGCAGCTGGAGCCGGTAGGTGACAGGGTTAATCCTGTGGGTGATGCGGTATGGTCCGATAAATCTGGGCGAGAGTTTTTTCGATTCGGTGTGAAGGTGGAGGTTCTTTGTAGAAAGCCATACCTTGTCACCTACATGGTACAATCGTCCCGGAGGATGTCGACGGCGGTGTTGGTGGGTGTAGCGAGCGTTGGCGCGTTGGATGGCCCGGTTGGTTGCAATCCATAGCCGCCGACATCTGCGGACCAACTGTTGGGCGGACGGTACATCAACCTCCGGTTCTGGGTGGTTGAACATCGAAGGTTGGAAACCGTAACATACCTCAAATGGGCTTAGGTTGGTGGCCGAGGAGGTGTCGAGGTTGTGTGACAGTTCAGCCCAGATGAGATAGTGCGCCCAGGAGCGCTGACGATCAGCTATGAAACATCTCAGATAGCGCTCCAGCTGTTGGTTGGTCCGCTCCGTCTGACCGTTAGTCTGTGGGTGATATCCAGATGAGAGACTGCAGGTGGAGTCGATCAGACGGCAGAAGGCTTTCCAGAACCGGGCTGTGAACTGGGGCCCTCTGTTCGAGACGATGTCCTTGGGGAACCCATGCAGACGGACTACGTGCTCTAAAATCAGCTCTGCTGTTTCTTTGGCTGACGGGAGTCCGGCGAGAGCCACCAGGTGCACGGCTTTAGAGAACCGGTCGACGATGGTGAGAATGGTATCCTTTCCTTCGGAGGCCGGCAGGCCCGTGATGAAGTCAACGGCAATGTGCGTCCAGGGCCGTCGAGGAACGGGGAGTGGCTGCAGCTCACCGGGGGTTGGTTGATTGGTGTTTTTGGCCCTGGCGCACACTGGGCATGCCTGAACGAACTCTTGGACGTCTTTCGCGAGGGATGGCCACCAGAAATCTCGCTGGAGGAATTGAAGAGTCCGTCGTGTGCCCGGGTGTCCTGAGATGGGAGATGAGTGACCCCACTGGAGGACTTCCGATCGCATCCTCTTGGGCACAAAGAGTCGTCCAGGTGGCACACCTGCCGGTTCGGTCTCTGTAGCCTGCATCTGGCGAACTCTCGTTTCCAGGTCTAGTTGGAGTGGGGCGATGATCCTGGACGAGGGAAGGACAGGCGCGGGGTCCGCCCGGGGAATGTCCACCTCCAGCTGTCGGGAGAGAGCGTCCGCTTTTGTGTTCTTGGATCCCGGGCGGTACGAGAGGTGGAAATCATAATTTTCAAAAAATAAGGCCCACCGCGCCTGCCGTGGGTTTAACTGTTTTAAGTTTTTGATGGTTATGAGGTTTTGGTGGTCCGTCCAGACTATGAATGGCTCACTGGCGCCCTGGAGCCAGTGACGCCACTCCTCCAGAGCCCACTTTATGGCCAGCAGCTCGCGGTCCCCTACCCCGTATCGCTGCTGAGTGGAGTCAAATTTTCTGGAGAAGAAACTACATGGGTGTAGTTTCTGATCTGGACCTCGTTGTGAGAGGATAGCTCCAGCGCCCACATCTGAAGCATCCACCTCCACAACGAATGATTTTCTGACATCTGGGTGGAGGAGAATCGGTGCCATGGTGAAGCGGTGACAAAGTGACTTAAAAGTGGAGACAGCTGCAGGGTTGAGATGAAAAGGGAGAGGTGAGGGACGGGTCAGAGCGGTTAGGGGGGCGGCAACTGTACTGTAGTCCCGGATAAAGCGACGATAGAAATTCGCAAACCCGAGAAACCGTTGAAGTTGCTTGAGGGTCTTGGGTAGGGGCCAATGACGCACAACCTCTAGCTTCTGCGGGTCCATGGCCACACCCTGGGACGAGATGACAAAACCCAGGAACGTGGTGGAGCGCTCGTGAAAAGCGCACTTTTCCAACTTACAGTACAGTTGATGGGCGAGTAATCTCTTTAGAACCGCCCTGACGTGCTGGGTATGTTCTTCCATGGTGCGTGAGTAGATGAGGATGTCGTCCAGGTAAGCAAACGCCCACCGACCAAGCATGTCGCGAAGGATGTCATTAATGAGGTGTTGGAAGGCGGCGGGGGCGTTGCACAGTCCAAAGGGGATGACGAGGTTCTCATAGTGCCCAGTAGGGGTGATGAAGGCCGTCTTCCACTCATCGCCCTCTCTGATGCGCACCAAGTTGTAGGCGCTCCGGAGGTCCAACTTAGTAAAGATGGTGGCGCCAGAGAGGGCGTCCAGGGCTGAGTTGGTAAGAGGCAATGGGTGTCGGTTTTTGATAGTTATATTGTTTAGCCCCCGATAGTCGACACATGGACGAAGTTCACCGCCCCGCTTCTTCACGAAGAAGAACCCCGCGGCGGCGGGTGAGGAGGAGGGCCTGATGGTGCCTTGGCGAAGGGCGTTGGTCACATACTCCTCCATAACCTTCGTCTCTGTAGGTGTAAGGGAGTAGAGGTGGCCGCGGGGTGGAACTGTACCGGGTTGGAGGTCAATAGCGAGGTCGTAGGGGCGATGTGGAGGAAGATGGGTCGCTCGTCGCTTGCAGAAGACCTCCGCCAGGTCCCGATATGGCTCTGGGATGGCGTTGGTGTCGACGTCGGGGGCCTCGGACTCCCTAGAGGACGTCCCAGCCGTTGCCCGTAGGCACAGTTCGGTGCAGGTCGCGCCCCATTGGAGGATCCGGTTCTGGGTCCAGGAGATGAGAGGATCATGCTGGAGCAGCCAGGGATGTCCAAGGATGATGGGAGGTGATGAGATGGAGGTGACGAAAAATTGTAGCTGTTCATGGTGTTGGTTGATGGAGACGGTGATGGGTTCGGTTTGGGTGTTTATTGGGCTGGTGGAGAGGGGGCGACCGTCGACAGAGGTGATGTGAACGGGCTGGGATATCGCCTCGAGTTTTACCCCCAGGGTTTTGGCATATGTGGAGTCAATGAAGTTACCTGCTGCCCCGGAGTCGATGAATGCAGCACTTCGGACTCGTTTGTGGCCAACCCGGAGGTGTACCTGAACCGTGAGACGGGAGGAGTTGGTGGTGATGGCGGAGAGATGAAGGTGACCCGGCGAGTATCTCTCTCCTCTCACCGGGCCTGGGCGTTTCCCGGTCTGAAAGGACAGGTTGCTCTGTGATGTGTGGCTGACCCGCAATAGGCGCAGAGCCCTTCACGGAAGCGTCTCTCCCGTTCTGCAGCGGTCAAGGAGGCGCGTCCTAGTTGCATGGGTTCCCCGGCTCCGGTGTCAACCACGGCAGGAGGTGGAGAACCGACATGTACTGGGGTGGCGTAGGTGGCGGACTCTGCAGGACGTGGAGTGGTGACGGTGAAGGCGGGTGCGGGTCGTGAAGTGGTGATGGCGAAGTTGGGTGCAGGTGGCAGGGTGCGAGGGGCTGGCCTCGGGCGAGAGAGGAGGCGCTGGTCGATCCGGAGAGCGAGCTGGATCAGGCCCTCCAGGGTCGCAGGAAGCTCTCGCCCTGCTAGTTCGTCCTTGATTCGAGAAGCCAGTCCCTCATAGTAGGATGTCCGGAGCGCTGCATCGCCCCACGTTGTTTGAACGGCGAGGGTGCGAAACTCGGCCGTATAGCGGCTCACGGGCAGTCCTCCCTGCCTCAGGTGGTAAAGTCTGGTGTCGGTCTCCACCTCGCCCGCTGGATGTTCAAAGGTGAGTTTGAGTTGGTGGGTGAACTCATTGTATGAGTGGGCGGTGTCTGTATCTGCCTGTAGAACTGCCGTGGCCCACTCTGCTGCCTGCCCTTTTAGCAACGAGACGAGAAGAGCAATGCGAAGGCGATCGGTGGAGTACTTGGTGGCATTAAACTCAAACACCAGATCGAGAGCTGTCAGAAAAACGCTGCACTTCCCGTCCGTGCCGTTCCACTTCTCTGGTAGAGAGAGAAAAACATCAGAAGGAGGGGGGGGGGGGGATGCGGCGCCGCGGCCCCCGCGGCGTGCGATCGAGCAGTGACGTCATCAACAGCTGCGCGGAGATTCGCATTCTCCCGCCGGAGCTCAGCGACCTCGCGGCGGAAGGAAGCGAGATCCCCGGTTAGCTGATTGATTAACGCCGCATGCTGATCTACAACGTCGCAGAGACTCGCATAATCCGCTGGGTTTACCGCGGAGGGCTCAGTCATTCTGTCAAGATGGACTAACCTGAGGTGACCAGAAGACGTAGCTTTAGCGGTTTGCCCAATGTAGCGTGGAGGATAAACCCAAACGCGGAAAGAAGCGAGCAGGCAGGATAACCACGCGATTTAGTTTAAGGACTCTCACAAAAACGGAGCAAGGGAAAAACACAAATTTAACCCGCATCCTAGAAATACACACACAATAGCAAAAGACAAACGGAACCAACATGTGAGTACTCACGGTTTGCTGAAACGACAACTGGAGCTGACATGGGCCGAACTCAATGACTGAGCGGTAAGCCATCGTTTGTTTACCTCTTTTATACTTCCTGGTTTTGCGCCCGTCTTACTTCCGGGTCCTAGTGCCGGGCGCAGATTGAGTGTGCATGACAAGTAGCAGATATACATCTCAATGTCAACTGTTCAAAGGAGATTATTGTGTGTTTTTTATGTTTTCTGCATTATGAGTGGACTCGATTTTCTTTCTTTCTTTCTTCCTTTCTATCTCTCTTTCTCTCTGTCTAAATAATGCTTTCCTCCGGTATTTACTTGCTGGGTTTTTAATTCCAGACCAGGATTCTTGTAATCCCTCGAAAAAACAAGCTTATCTGGACGGTTCAGATTTCTTCAAAGTCGCGCAACCAGCAGTGTCATTTTTCATTTGTTTAGCGCTGATGTTTGTAGTGCGTCGGGAAGTGCGGCTGGAGAGTAATCCTGTAATATGCTGTGTATGGATTAGTCACTTCAGCTGACTGGTTTGAGTGGCGTAGAGAATTAGACGTTTGACCTTGTGTCTAAGCGTATTTGCCAGCTAAACCTCAGGGATGTCGGTCTTTTAATAACATCGATTCGAAAGTAATAAAAAGCCGTGTGCAGGGGATTGTCGTCGCCCAGGCTGGTATCACTTTCAAATAGATTTGGCCGATATCATCATTGATTAGGGCTGCTGTAATTAATCAATGGCAGATTAATTGGTTCTATTTGAAGTTTTTTTTTTCAGGCAGCAGATGTGTTGCTTCATTTCAAAGTAAAAGCTACATCTGTGCATTAGAAACAGAAAAGTGTAACATATGGTGAAAGGCTGGATGCAGGTGTGTAAAATCAGTTTGAGCTTTATTACTGTAAACTGTAAGAACAGGTGAAATGGAAACTTGGGTCGGTACCAGGAAACCTTGGACGTAGGAAACAACTTGAGACCTACTGTATATACTGTACAGGCACCATAACATCTTCTGTAGACATTTAAGTTTAATGTTAATAGTTAAATGTGTTTTTTTTTTATGTTTATCATCACCTCCAGGATCGTGTGTGTGTGTGTGTGTGTGTGTGTGTGTGTGTGTGTGTGTGTGTGTGTGTGTGATATGTGCATGTGTGCCCTGTGATGGATTCAGCCCCTAGGATAGGCTCCACGCCCCCCAACGACCCTGTATACGGAATAATATATGATAATTAGATGATAATTTAATGTACATTTATAATGTTTAATGTTTTCTTTTTTTTTTTTTTACAAAATCATTCACAATTTCCGAACATAACTTTAAAATGAATAAATAAATAACATTATAGAATAATATTTTGCATGCCACTAAAGAAAGCAACATACAGTACAAAACTTAATGTAGACTCCTGGGTTTTGCATGAACGTATGAAAAAAACAATTATAAAAAAAAAAACCAGCATAAGCAAAGAAGCTTTTGAAAATATTTGTGCATAAAAACTTGTATATAGAGCACTAAAGAGGTGTAAAAAAATATTAGGTGTGAAAATAATCAGTAGCGTTAGATACAGACGTGTGCGGTTTTGTAAGTAAAACAGCTGTTAGGTTTTACTGAGTGTGCTGGAGAATGTGCCAGAGTTCTTCTGCTCACTTTGTCACACATTCTTTGTCCAAGCTTAAGGTAACATATATGCTTTGGTTCATCACAAGAGAAGATATGCTCTGTTGAAATTTAAATAGAAAATGCTCTTATATCATAATAATTGAAAAAAAATCAGCCTTGAAAAAATGATCAGAATCTTAAAATTCAACATATGGCGCTGTACAGGCTTATGACTGTGCTTAATACTCACTCACTCACAT
Source organism: Channallabes apus (assembly GCA_030522415.1). Classification (NCBI taxonomy): domain Eukaryota; kingdom Metazoa; phylum Chordata; class Actinopteri; order Siluriformes; family Clariidae; genus Channallabes; species Channallabes apus. The sequence goes on along the minus strand of CM060127.1, from coordinate 27,557,055 downwards.
TATCGCTTAATCCTGTATTCAGGGTCGCGGGCTGTGCTTAATAATATACTAATAATCTATATAATAAAACGCGATCTCACACCTTCCTCCAGCGCTTTACGCTAATATGTCAAGATTTGTACATCTTTTAAAATGCGCTTATGAGTGTTCAATTAAATTCCATGCGAACAAAGTCACGGGAACATACAGTAATTAAAGTAAATAAAGTGAATATTGGGGGCCTCTGAGTGGTGCAGTGGTACAGTGCTGTAACCTCTCGCAGCCGGAGGTCTAGAGAGAGCTGATTGGCCGAGCTCTCTCAGCGGGGAGGGATGAGAGGTAATTAGTGCTCCCACATTAATCACGGCTCTACGCTATTCGGGGCGTCTGTGAGCTCGTGCACGCGGAGGGAGCGGATAGCGCTGTCCTCCGAGTGTGTTACGCCGACACTAACGGTGCATGCGCGAGCAGTTCGAAAAAAAGAGGTCGGCTGGTGTCACGTGGTTCGGAGGGAACTGGCTGAATGGTAGTAAGTAGCCTTAATGTGGGAATTGGACGCGACTAAATTAGGGAGGGAATTGGGGGGGGGCGCGAAATTGGGGGGAAAAAATTATAAAATAAAATAAAAAATAAAGTGAATATTGTGCAACATGGCTATGCAGTGAGTATATGCAGTAACAGAGTAGTTAATGCTGTGATGTAGAAAAGAGGATATGAGCAGAAATATAGCAGATATTGTCCATAACAGTACAGTTGGCAGGATATATGTGTGTGTGTGTGTGTGTGTGTGTGTGTGTGCGTGTGTGTATAGTCCCCCTAGTCCCCTGGCATAGGCTCCAGATCTCCTGCCACCCTCTACAGGATAAACTCTATAGACAATGTGTGAGCGAGTGAATGAATGTTTTAAACCAGCTGAAAACCTATCCCTCTGACAGACTAAAGTTCTTAGATTAGAATCCTATTGATTTTTCCGGAGGATATTCCCAAAATAGAAGTGTATTTTCAAAAAAAAAAAAAAAAAAGTAAATCCTGGACCTTCTTTTTTTCCTTTTCTTTAGTATCCTGTGTCTCCTCTACGGATCATTCAAAATCTCGATGTGTGCCTGATTTATAACCTTGTCTCCTGTAACTCTCTCACTAAGGTCAGTCTGCTGGCTCCCTGTGGTAGCAAGAATCAAATTCACAACACTTATCCTCATATTCCAAGCCTCAAATGGCTCTGCGCCGGTTCCGAGCTACAGACGCGGTTCCGAGCTACAGACGCGTGCCAGCGTAGGTCATTTGCTTCAGGATGAATGTCATGGTCCTTCGCTGAGGTCTAAACAGGCTCACCGGGCAAGATCTCAGTGCTTCAGTGTTCTGGCTGCTCAGAGAGAGAGAGAGAGAGAGAGAGAGAGAGAGAGACCGCATCGTGTTTCAAATCCTTCTGCAAAGCTCAAAAGATGGAGGGTAACACTTTATAGATCTCTTTTCAACATTTATGATTGTATTAACTGTTCTTTCTAATACTTTTGAGATGTTTGATAGGTATATGTATGTACGTACTTAAAGTCTTGTTAATGCTTTAAAACTGTTGACAGAAAGAGCGCTCTATTCATTCCTGACCTGCCTTCTCGTATGATTCTTATGGATTTAAGATTTTCAGTGTCGAGTATACGTAGTAAGAATCTACAGTGCTAGCTCGGCATACGAACGCCCCGCACGTTTTGACTTAAATTTGACTGCCTCAGCATACGAACCATTTTCAGCATATGAGCGACCAGACCCGAGCTGAACTAAACACCGCTTCGTCCCGCGTACGTCCGGGAGCCGTTCAAAACGTGTTTGGGTCAGTGGAAAGGCAAGAGTTTACATATATATATATTTTTTTTTGCATTTTGTGCAAGACTCAGTGAACTCATACTGTAACACCATGAGTCCCAAAAATGTTAACAAGGACGGTAGCAAGAAGAAAAGGGAGCCGCTTTCAGATTGGCTTTCAAAGCAGCCGTTGCTGAGAGGAATCATAAATTAAGGTTAAGTGAGTTCATATTTTACGTCATTTACAAGTCTGCTCTAAATGTTTTGATTGTTTTTATATGCAAAAATATGATTATAGTATTGGAAATCTGTAGTATTGGTAATATTTTTGGGAGGCTGGAACGGATTATCGGCATTTACATTATTTCCTATGGGAAAGTGCGTTTCACAATACAGAATTTCACTTTAAGAACTCGCCTCTTAAATTTGGATTAAATTTGTATGCCGAGGTACCGCTGTACGGGGTTTATTAGTGTTTATAATATTATATGCTAAAGCCGCTATGGAACATCCACTTACCGATTCAGGAAAGGAGTGATGCTGAATAATAAATGCAAACTTTTAGTTAATAATAGTTTGCAGTTTCGTTTCAAACTACTGATCCCAAACTGATGCCCCTGACAGTAAGGAATATCAGAAATGTTTGCGGTATAGAATAATAAGACTCTGAACTTCAGCATCTCTGCACTTTTAGCTGTTTGCACATTTACACGATTTAGTGCCGATTCAGTGCATTGTGACCAAAGACATTTGATGATAAAGACAGTGTCAGAGTTATTCTTCTTTTTTAATTAAAAACACCATGGTGCTGTTTGTACAAAGTCAGGGAGCAGCTACTGTAGAAACAAAAACAGAAATACAGACTATTAGATACATTCGGATGACTCTACCAGCCTGGTGTCCTTTACAGCGAGTTACAAAGCGACCGCACATGCTAATGACATCCTTATCATCTCAAACCACAGAAGCGTGTGTCTCATGATGCCTTGTTGCACCCAGGCTCTATGGGCTCTAAAGTCTTCATGATGTGGTTTGGGTTGAGACACAGCCTTGATCTCTGACTGTGTATGAGGTTAACACACACTGTTTAATTAATCCGTATAGAAAAGAATCGAAGCTTGTAGCATTTGATCTGAATTGTGATAGTTGAAGTACTGCAGAGAATCTCATTAGAGTGTGTAAATATGTATAAACACTCAGCTATGAAGCAAAAGGTCAGGCTTTTAAATCCTTTGTGGTTAAATTAATTAATTGGGTAATTACCTTAAAATATGAGAGAAATCTAGCATCTGATGGAAGTACACTTTATTATTTCATTCATATTATATACTAATTTCCGAGAGTGTATGAGGATAAGGACACCCTGACTGCCAACCTGTGGTGGGCAAAGTGCATAAGACCTGTACTTTAGTAAAAGTGGTGATGACCTTGGTAACATATTACCCAAGTAAAAGTAGAAGTCCTCCATATACTGTAGCTTTCTACTTGAGTAAAAGTACAAAGTACTCGCCTTCAAAATTATTAAAGTATCAATACTACAGAGCGTGCATAGTAAAAATGTCATAGTAAAATAGTCTCTCTCTCTCTTTCTCTCTCGTTGTTTCCCGACTGTGCACATCCTGTTTTCATCGTTGTCTGGAACCAGCTCCTCTTCTGATTTCAAACACCTGCTACATTCTTAAGCATATCAACAAATCACGCAATTACACATAAAAGCCACTAGAGATGCAATGAAACAAATCGATTCAGTTATGAATCGCAATTCTTGTGTCTGACAAATTTCACGTATCGACACACTGAGTCCAAATGGTTTCTAATCGAGCCAGTGACCAGTATTGGCTGGTGATCGGCTGATCAGCCTTAGATATAAACCATTCCGTACTGAGCGTAGAAGCTTCCTGAGTGGCACAACATAAACATAAACAAAATATGGGCCAGGGGTAGCTCAGTGGTTAAGGCATTGGACTACGGTTCGGAAGATTCCAGGTTCAAATCCCACAACCACCAAGTTGCCACTGTTGGGCCCTTGAGCAAGGCCCTTAACCCTCAACTGCTCAGCTAAGAGCGTTAATAAGAGCTGGATAAGAGCGTCTGCCAAATGCCTAAATGTATGTTAATGTATGTATAAACGCATTTTATGGCATCACATTATCGAATGTCGCCCGCATTGAAATCTGTGTGCTCACTATACACTTTTGCAGGCATTTAAGGAGGTAAAACGTTGCTTCATATTCCGACAGGTGGTACAGGGAACTACAGTACTTACCCGTTTTCATCCCATATCATAGGAGTAATTTATTTGCTTATAAGTTTGTTTGGCAATATTAATTATGGTGGAGGACGGAGAAATTCTGCTGTTGGTTTTTAAGGAAGAAGAATTATGTTATAATTAATGGGATACATTTAATTACTTATCAAACTTAAATTGTTACAAAATCTTATATTGAAATTGGATATTTATAAAATCGTGATACTTATAGAATCGAATTAAAAAAAAAAACAGGCTCGAGATATCATGATAATATGGTATCAGGAGGTGACTGGTGATTCTCGTCCCTAATAGCCTAAAAGCACATTGGTTTCAGGTACTATGCACCATTGTGGCTGTGTAACGTAACGCCATGCAGAAATGTAGTAAGGTAAAAAGTACAGATATTTACTGTAGGATGTAGTGGAGTAAAAGTAAACCATAATCTCTAATAAACCAACTGAAGTGCTCGCAAACCAAGTAGGTGCATACTGCCGACTGCTGTATCGGATAGTGTAAATATGCAAGTGTATACCTGAGAACGGAGAACAAAAACAATGTGAACGCTGGCCAGTGGGGGAGTAGAGGGGGGGGGGCACAATCGTCTCTGGAAATGGTACAAATCAATCGTAGATAATGTGAGAAATCTCGAAGAATGACATTTGTTGTTCTGCACACCACACTTTTCAAATTCTTATTTTGAAAAAAAAATTAAAAATCCATTTTCCCTCCCGTTCACAATTATATGCCACAAACTTTGTGCTGGTCTATCAAAAAAATCTCAATAAGATACATTTCCGTTTGTGGTTGTAACGTCATAATATGTGTAAAAGTTCAAGGGGTATGAATACTTTTGCAAGGCACTGCATTTGATGTAACCTCCCTTTGTCGGCACTGAGATTTGTCCGTAACTTTCCTCATTACCCGACCTCCAGGATCCTCTCTAGTGGATTCTTCTCGTCAGTTCACCTTAAAGCCTTTCAGAGCAGGACTTTGCTGAATGAGACATTTTGTCTGGATTCGGACATGCGGTATTCTGTACTTTAGATCACATTTCTGCTGGAAGATCAAAGCATGACCTAGTTCTATTTGTAGACACGGACATGAGTCGATGATGGCTTGTATCCAACCTAAGGTACAAGATAAAAACACCTGCAAAACATCACAGAACCTTCAAACATAACAGTAGACGTTAGGCTCTTTTCTGTACAGATGCTGTTCCTTGTACTACGAAAGGTTTTTTGCCAAAAAGATGTGTGCTGATGTGACTCTTCAGTTCTGGTTCCAGTAGCCATGGTTGGAACTAGTTTGAGAAGTCTGTAGTTTTGGAAGATTCCGGGGGTTTCCGTAGTGTCTAATGGTAAAATTCAAAGTATAAACGGCTAGATAGTAAAACATATATAAGATGCATATAAATAAAGCATGTAAGTCACAATTAAAAAAAAAATCACAAAATAATAAGTGAAATAAAGTTAATTGTAGTTAAACCTTGACGTATAAGTAAGGGGCTCAGGGTTAGCTTAGCGGTTTTGTCATAGGTTTAAACCCCAGCACCACTGGGTTGCCCCTGTTGGGCCCTTGAGCAAGGCCATTAACCGCTTAATTCTAATTATTTTGATTCATACACATTCACATGTATATATTGCAATGAAAACAAAAAACATAATATTTATACTTTTGAAACTTTACGCATGTTTAAGAATTATACACACACTTTCACTTTGTCGTTGTGCTCTGATTAATACCTATAAAGTCCATTTTGTTCAAACTACCTGTACGTTAAATATATAAGCATATTGTAAAAAAAAAAAAAAAATTATATATATATATATATATATATATATATATATATATATTTTTTTTTTTTTTTTTTTTTTTTTTTTCAATCAAATTCAATATATTATAAAGTATATTGTTGAATATAAAATTACATACATTAAGAAATACATTTGGATATATTTTACTATATTTCTCAATATATGAAAAGCAGCAATTCCTTATGTAATACAATATATTATTCTGTACATTGTGAATATATTTTTGAACCTGAATTAGTTTTCTGAATCTGTTAATGTTAGCGTAGCAACGAGGAATATTTATATTATAAAATCTTTTCAACTTACCAGTAGATCAGAACACTAAATCATTTAATATAATAACAGTTAATACTGTAGAGAAATATATTTTCTTTGCGTAAGGGGCTTCTTTGCGACAATGATAGTTGTTAAAAGCGTTATACAAATAAAATTGAAATTGAATTGAAATTGCTCGGATATAAAAAAAATCATGTAAGGTAAACTGACAACAGCAAATAGCATTAATTTGTGGAAGAAACGTAGTAATTGTACAAAGACCAAATGAAAGTGAGTCTGTGTGTAATGGCAAAATATGTAATAGTGAGAGTAACTGAGCAGACCATGAAGCTAACAGGTGAGAGAGTGATCACCGTGATGTAGCAGAAGAGCCTTACACCTAGATCTCCCAGTAGTATCCTCAGCTCATCTACTGTATGTTGGTTTAGCATGAAGCTACAGTACTTGGTATTGTGAATTTACTGTATGCTCTTTCTTGTAGAGACATGTGACTGTTACGGAATCATTGCAGCAGGATTTACAGTGTGTCTGTGAACAGCAGGAGGTGTAAATATTCAGCTCAATAACATTAACCGGTCTTGAATCAGAGCGATTTAACATAAGATAAGAAATTAACAGTCAGTGTATTACACATGCGGCGCGGTGGTGTAGTGGTTAGCGCTGTCGCCGTGCACCTCCAGGGTCTGGGTTCGATTCCCCGGCCAGGCTCGATTCCCGTCTCTGTGTGCATGGAGTTTGCATGTTCTCCCCGTGCTTGGTGGGTTTCCTCCGGGTACTCCGGTTTCCTCCCACAGTCCAAAGATATGCAGGTTAGGCTAATTGGCGTTCCTAAATTGACCATAGTGTGTGAATGAGTGTGTATGTGTGTGTGTGTGTGCGCTCTGCGATGGATTGGCACGCTGTCCAGGATGTACCCCGCCTCGTGCCCTGAGTCTCCTGGGATAGGCTCCAGGTCCCCGCGACCCTGAACACAGGATAAAGCAGTATAGAAGATGAATGAATATATATATTCTGGATATGCCTGGTAGCATCACTAAGCGTAGTGTGAATACATGATGTTTGTGGTTCTGCTTCAGGGGAAGACGAGACTTTCATCTTGCTTGCCTTCGACATGCTGCAGGCTATGAAATGCAGGTGGTGTTTAAGTGTCAATGTAGAGCTTAAGAGACCTGAATATTCTTCAAACTTCCAAACATGATTCCTGGGGAGAAAAAAGCAACAACCCTCCAACACTTCTTGTCAGTCTTGGCAGGTTCAGTGCAGCTCTGGTTCTGTTAAATCATTGTACTGTTGCTGTAACAGTGGATTATGTGGAGTTGGGATAGATAAGCCTATGATTGTTTAATTTATGAAGACCATGGGCCTCCGGGTGGTGCAGTGGTAAAGTTCGCTGGTTCGATTCCCGGGTGATGCTGTAACTTCTCGCAACCAGAGGTCTAGAGAGAGCTGATTGGCTGAGCTCTCTCAGAGGGGAGGGACGAGAGGTACTTCGTGCTCCCACATTAATCACGGCTCTACAGCCAATCAGGGGTGTCTGTGAGCTTGCCGCCCCTAATGGTGCATGAGCGAGCAATTCGAAAAGATGCGGTTGGCTGGCATCACGTGGTTCAGAGGGTTCTTCGGCCCTCCCGGCTGATATACTACACTTTAATGTGGGAGCCCCCTAGTGACGGGGAGGAATTAGACACGAGAAAATCGGGGGAAATAATTATAATAATTTATATATATAATAATTTCATTCATTCATTCATCTTCTATACCGCTTAATCCTGTATTTAGGGTCGCGGGGACCTGGAGCCTGTCCCAGGAGACTCAGGGCACTAGGCAGCTGGACAGCGTGCCAATCCATCGCAGAGCAATATAATAATATAGAAATATTTATTTATATATAATAATAATAATAATAATGATTTATGAAGACCAACACGTTTATGTGTTTCATTTCATTTGTGTGTCTATGGTGATGTACAGTACTCGAATTATTGTAACTTATTACTGTACTGTAAGTATTATTTTGACAATTATACACAATTCCTCACTTTTTTTTTTTTTTTTTTTACAATACAGCAGCACGTTACTTGATGCCTCACCTCATTTATTTATTTATTTATTTATTTATCCATTTACAAAATGAACATTCATCGAAATCCTGCGACATATAAAAAATTTAAAAGTTGGGATAATAAATGATTTGCCATTTTGCTATCTTGCTATTGCTTTTCATAGCATTCTTCAAAACAACATTTAGGGACTGACGTGAAAAAATATTAATCAAGGACTTATCACGGTATTCTTTTGTGTGGCAAATCACGTATCACCAAACTGGATGTGGTGCAAGTTCATTGCAGAACACAAGCACACACACACACACACACACACACGTTCACATGCTCACTATGGGGAATTTAAAAACACTAATTAGCCTAATCTGCATATCTTTGGACTGTGGGAGGAAACCGGAGTACCCGGAGGAAACCCACCAAGCACGGGGAGAACATGCAAACTCCATGCGCACAGAGACGGGAATCGAGCCTGGCCGGGGAATCGAACCCAGACCCTGGCGGTGCAAGGCGACAGTGCTAACCACTACACCACCGCACCGCCGCTACTCTAAAACATATTTATTATTTTTGTATTCGTACTTTATATTAGAGATGCACCAATCGATCAGCCTATAATTGCAGATCGGCCGGTTTTTAGCTTGATTAGCAGATCAGTCTCGGGTTATATAACATGATGCTGATCTCCATTACAATAGTGTCAAAAGCATCAGATTAAGCTTTTTTTCCAAACTCTGCAAGCGAATTACTCTCAAAGGCCTTCCCTTACACGTGCCTACAACAGACTCAAAACACCATGAACGCAAATTTGTCTCTAAACGCATAAAAGCACGACTAAAAGCTGCGTGAGGCCGCGTGCTCACAAGAGCTCGACATGTCGACATCATCATACTGTATGTCGTTTTGAGAGTTTGGCGGTGGGGGATGGTGGCTCCTTTGTTCGGGCACTTTAAACACTCCAGTCTACATCATAGACAGACATCGATTTCTAGACACAAGACTGGCCTGTAAGCAAAAACGAGTAACTGGAGGAGCTTCGGTTTATCTGAATGAAAAGCACCATAAAGTGTACATTTCTATATTGGTCTATATACAGTAGGATATATATATATATATATATATATATATATAGCTATATACTAGTATATACTGTATACAATTTCTAATATATTTAAATAATGTTTCATTATTTGCATGTTCTTTCCTCCCACAGTTTAAATATATGCAGATTAGGCTAATTGGCGTTCCCAAATTGTCCATGGTATGTGAATGAGTGTGTGTATATGTGTGTTTGTCCTATGATGAATTGGCACACCGTCCATTGTGTAACCTGTCTCCCTCCCCATGACCCTGTATACAGGGTAAAGCAGAATAGAGACGATAAGTGAGTGTGTGAGTGATTAAATGCTTCTCTTAGTTTTAAGTAAAGAGAATTTATTTATTCTTGTTCAATTAAAGTGTGAAGCTGTTGAATAAAGCTAATGTACATCCTAACACTTTCAAGCTGTAACTCATTTAAGTTTAAAGAATTCCAATATAATTGGTGATGATATGGTGATGATATTATATCATGTGGTCACTGGTGCATCCCACTGATAATTAATCTAGTAATACTGTAGTTCATCAGTTGGCTGAAAGAAATTAAGAGAGACAGGAGACTATGAGGCTATAAAAATATAAACATATTTACCTTTAATGATGTATTTCCTTAAGAGTAATCACAAACACTTGTTATTGTCAATATGTTTATTGACACCAAATAATAAGGTGAAGGAGTATATGAAAATCATGTGACGGGGACAGGAAAGCAGGGAAAAAGAAATGGTTGCATTCAAATCACAGAAAAGAAAGTAAGGAAACAAACGTAGTATAAAGTATAGATGATGCATACTCTTAGTTTTTTTTGTTTTTCTCAGTTTTTTACTTTGAATTTCTGTTATTTTCTCCAATGATAACCTGATAACCTTTACACTGACTTGGTCTGTGTCCTGTGGAGCCTTGAAGTGTGCTGTGGTGCCCCCTAGTGCTGGTGAAAAGTACAGCAACATCATTGTGGTTGAACTTCTCTGTACTGTAGATAACTCTACTGACCTAGATCTTTTCATTTTTTAGTGACACAGTTTTGATACAATAACAACAACAACAACAAAGTAAAAGAAAAAAAAGCCTCCATGGAAATAAATTCCTTGGTGGTGATTAATCGATCCGTGTTGCTAAACCTTGAAAGAACTGAAATTTGTTTTTGCAACTTTAACTCTCATGCCATCTAACGCCATGCTACCGAATGTTGACAATTTTGTTTGTTTTGAAGTGAATCGTCACTATTGGTGTCCCGGTCTCCGCAGCTGTCCACTGCAACCTGAGTCAGAATGGGATCGATCACCAGGTGTGTATGGCGGATGCGAGCTCACACGCAGGAGACGAGTCTGTAGATCCGGGCCCAGGACTGAACGATGACGGCTCGGGATTTCAGCAGCACAGTCCAGGATTCCAGCGCTGCGCTCCACCACAACGCTCCATCTCCGAATCGGAACTCTCCAAGGTACTGTAAAAACACACAGTACGCCATCCTCTACTAGTGCAGCTTAATGAAAGTACGATACATTTACAAACCATAGGTAAAGGACAGTTTTAGGGTTTCATTTTATTTCAGGATAAATGTAACCTTAATCAGTGACCTGTTTTATTAATGCGCTCAATATTTGGGCAATGTTGACTCCGATTCGTATTAAAGATTCTTTTATATCCATGAAGTATCACTGCAGCAAAAGCATAAAACACAGTGTTTCAAGATTCAAGATTCAAGATTCAAGATTCTTTATTTGTCACATGCATAGTTATACAAGTACAACACGCAGTGAAATGTGTCATCAGTGTAGAATGATCATTAGTGATGCATGGCCAAGTCCTGCTTCTGTGCAGCAGTGGTTTATTTTGGTGTTAAGAACTGATGGATTCTATCACTTCCCACCTCTCTGTTTAATGCTGTAGGAGCTTTTCTTGGACTGAAGTAGTCTCTCAGGTGCGGTTTAAAATAAATAACCCCTGGCCATGTGCATTGATGATTTGACACTATGATAAAGCATCTACTTACGATCCTTTGTGGGTTTCATTTTAGGGAGGGAAAAAAAAAGAGATAAAAATAGTGCTTGAACAAATGTTCTTCTGTATTTCTGCCGAGGGACTGGCTGCTCCTCTAACTGAGGATTCTGACACAATGTTCCAAAAGTCTACATAAATAGGGAAAATTATTGTTTTTTTAAGATCAAAAAGTCTCCTAAGGAGTTTCATACTGAGTTTATATTATGGTTTATTTTATACGAGGGTTGTACCGAGCGCAATGCCAAAATGAGCATTTGTTGTTAGAATAACTCTTCCTTTACACGAAGGTACTAATCAACATAGTCTCCATCACAAGCTGTGCATTCGCACCATCGTCAAACCCAACTCGCGAATCCTGTTTAAAAATCCCCTTTGTCGCAGTTGATGGTCTCCCACTGTGCGGTTTGTCTTTAATGCCGGTTTCCACTTCTTTAAACTTCTTCATCCATCTTTGCACATTTGTCAAAAACATACTGTAGTCTCCAAAAACATACTGTAGCACAGTGGGAGACTATCAGTCTATCAGGCTTGTCTACCAGTGCTAATCATGTTACAGTAAGTGTTAATACTAGAACGGTTCCGCTCTTAATTCTTATTGCTTTTACAGTATAAAAAAACCTGGACCTATGGAAGACAATTATCGAAATAAATCTTTTTCCGAGAAAAAATACTTTTTTATTAGAATTTTGACTTTAAACTAAATAATTTTTCCAGAATTGCAGATATAAACTGTTGCAATAAAAAAAAAAACGTGTATCTAAAATGTCCATAATTCAGTCTAGATACGTTTTTCTCTCTGGCACAGTCAGGCTGAGTGCGCAGGTACTGTAGAAGCCGGATCGTTTTCTTTTGTTCAGGGTAAATTAGTTAACGACTCATCTCGTTTAAGAGATGTAACAAGTGTAAATTAGATTGTTCATAAATGGATAGCATGACTCATATTTTTTAACCCTGTTATAACCAGGATCTGCTGTTTGTTGTTCGGTGTGGTTTGCATTTACCACAGTGCATTTTGTGTCTGCGTCATAAGGTACAGGTCAAGAGCATGTGACACGTCCATCCACAAAGGGAAAAGAGAAAAGGAAAGGGGAATAAAGTGCTGCTACAGATAGATAGATAGATAGATAGATAGATAGATAGATAGATAGATAGATAGATAGCACACTACTGAAGACCAACGGCAGCACATACATTGGGCCAGTGTTGGCATCAGTGGTTGGCCCAATGTCATTTTGCCCATTGGCCCAATGTTGGCTCATTGGTGGAGACAAAGTTTGGCCCAACATTGGTTCAGTAGATAATGGAGGAAAAAGGTTGGAAATTGGAAATTAAATTTGATTCTTTTCATCATCGCCAATAATAAGAAAACACATTTACAGTATATCTCCAGAAATGTATTTATTACATTTATTTGTGATAAAATGATTACAAACATAGAATATATATATATAGTATATATATATATATATATATATATATATAGTATATATATATATATATATATATATATATATATATATATACAGTGGTGTGAAAAACTATTTGCCCCCCTCCTGATTTCTTATTCTTTTGCATGTTTGTCACACAAAATGTTTCTGATCATCAAACACATTTAACTATTAGTCAAAGATAACACAAGTAAACACAAAATGCAGTTTTTAAATGAGGGGTTTTATTATTTAGGGAGAAAACAAATCCAAACCTACATGGCCCTGTGTGAAAAAGTAATTGCCCCCTGAACCTAATAACCGGTTGGGGCCACCCTTAGCAGCAATAACTGCAATCAAGCGTTTGTGATAACTTGCAACGAGTCTTTTACAGCGCTCTGGAGGAATTTTGGCCCACTCATCTTTGCAGAATTGTTGTAATTCAGCTTTATTTGAGGGTTTTCTAGCATGAACCGCCTTTTTAAGGTCATGCCACAACATCTCAATAGGATTCAGGTCAGGACTTTGACTAGGCCACTCCAAAGTCTTCATTTTGTTTTTCTTCAGCCATTCAGAGGTGGATTTGCTGGTGTGTTTTGGGTCATTGTCCTGCTGCAGCACCCAAGATCGCTTCAGCTTGAGTTGATGAACAGATGGCCGGACATTCTCCTTCAGGATTTTTTGGTAGACAGTAGAATTCATGGTTCCATCTATCACAGCAAGCCTTCCAGGTCCTGAAGCAGCAAAACAACCCCAGACCATCACACTACCACCACCATATTTTACTGTTGGTATGATGTTCTTTTTCTGAAATGCTGTGTTACTTTTACGTCAGATGTAACGGGAGACGCACCTTCCAAAAAGTTCAACTTTTGTCTCGTCGGTCCACAAGGTATTTTCCCAAAAGTCTTGGCAATCATTGAGATGTTTTTTAGCAAAATTGAGACGAGCCTTAATGTTCTTTTTGCTTAAAAGTGGTTTGCGCCTTGGAAATCTGCCATGCAGGCTGTTTTTGCCCCGTCCCTTTCTTATGGTGGAGTCGTGAACACTGACCTTAATTGAGGCAAGTGAGGCCTGCAGTTCTTTAGATGTTGTCCTGGGGTCTTTTGTGGCCTCTCGGATGAGTTGTCTCTGCGCTCTTGGGGTAATTTGGGTCGGCCGGCCACTCCTGGGAAGGTTCACCACTGTTCCATGTTTTTGCCATTTGTGGATAATGGCTCTCACTGTGGTTCGCTGGAGTCCCAAAGCTTTAGAAATGGCTTTATAACCTTCACCAGACTGATAGATCTCAATTACTTTTGTTCTCATTTGTTCCTGAATTTCTTTGGATCTTGGCATGATGTCTAGCTTTTGAGGTGCTTTTGGTCTACTTCTCTGTGTCAGGTAGCTCCTATTTAAGTGATTTCTTTTCCTTCAACAATATTTTTATTGATTTTAACAGGGATAAAACAGGGTAAACATGTAATATTTTAATGCAGGTTTTATAATCCCCTTATAAACCCTATAGCACCCTTTTAAGTGATTTCTTGATTGAAACAGGTGTGGCAGTAATCGGGCCTGGGGGTGACTACAGAAATTGAACTCAGGTGTGATAAACCACAGTTAAGTTATTTTTTAATAAGGGGGGCAATCACTTTTTCACACAGGGCCATGTAGATTTGGAGGTTTTTTTTCTCCCTTAATAACGTAAACCTTCATTTAAAAACTGCATTTTGTGTTCAATTATGTTATCTTTGACTAATAGTTAACGGTTTTTGATGAGCAGAAACATTTAAGTGTGACAAACATGCAAAAGAATAAGAAATCAGGAAGGGGCAAATAGTTTTTCACACCACTGTATATATGTAACCATTATGATGAAAAACTATTAAAAATTAAAAACTATTAAAAATTAAAACCTATTGCCTCAGACTGTCCTGCACAGAGTCCTGACCTCAAACCAATAGAACACCTTTGGGATGAATAAGAGCCGAGACTGTGAGCCAGGCCCTCTCGTCCAACAACGGTGTCTGGCCTCACAAATGTGCTTTTTTATCAAAAATTCCCATAAACACACTTCAAAGCCGTGACGGAAGAGTTGAAGCTGTTACAGTATAGCAGCAAAGTGGGCGGGGCCAACATCATATTAAACCCTGTGGATTAAGAATTGGATGCTACACAAGTGCATATACATGTGAAGGGGACGGCGAGCGAATACTTTTGCCAATATAGTATAGATCAACCAGACATGTAAATAGTATAAATCAGTATATTAGGGCAAATATTAAATTGTACAATTAAACAAGATGCAGGTCAAATATGTTAATATATATATATATATATATATATATATATATATATATATACTTTTTTTTTTAAAAATATATATATATATATATATACTTTAAAAAAAAAAAAAAAAAAAAAAATATATATATATATATATATATATATATATATATATATATATATATATATATATGATTTATTTATTTATTTATTTTGGTAAATGAATATATACTGCAACAAGGCTGTGAATATGTGCAGTAGGAATAGATAACAGTATGAGGTTTAATTTGTCATGGTGTTCCCCTGTGTGTCATGTGTTTGTCCCTTTGTGTGTGTGTGTGTGTTTGGTATGACTTTTATTACATCCAGTTCCCAGTGTCCATTGCACCTCACATATCAGTCACATGATGTTCATGTGTTGTCCACCTGCACATTGTTCAGCTTAATTAGTTTACCTGTTTGTGTTCCAAATACTAGATGGTAACAAATTGTAAAGAATTCATCCATACAATGAAAATTAAGGTAACTTTTTATTGAGTGCTTGTTTTGCTTTTTGTATTTTTCTTAATTACTTTTAATGAAGGATAGAAATATTAACCTCCAACCACTTAAACATGGAGATGAACATTCTTTAAGGCCCCGCCCTGTGTTTAAATAAAACACACCTGGTCATCCTGTAACCAGAGGTGGAAGGTAACTGAGTACTGTACATTTATTTCATTTGCTGTTGTACTCAATTGTGAATTTCATGCATGTGACCTTTACTTTCTACATCTGCATGGTTTTGTGTTGTTTCAGACTGGTCTGTACTGTAGTATTTAAAGTTGTAACAGTCAAACACCTCCTGGCTGCTATTATGCATATTTACATGATTTGCCTTCCCTTCATGAAATGCTTAATCGTGTAGTAGGTGTTTGAAATCAGAAGAGGAGCGATGATGCATCACGTCAAAATAAAAAGACAGTGATAGAGAGAATCTTTTAATGACTTAAAGGTTACTGTGAGCTCATGCAAGACAAGTGCTTTTGTACTTTTACTCAAGAAGAAATGTAAAAAAAAAACGTACCTCTACTTTTACTGGAATAATAATTGTCCTAGATTATCAATATTTTTACTTAAGAAAAGGAATTCAGTCTCATCTAGAGTATGATTGGTTAAATGTTGTATACAGTATGTGATGCAGGGTGTCACTTCTCCTGCCAGGTGGGTGAAAGTACGGAGGAGTGTACTGTGGAAGAAAAATTCAAGTGATGCAAAATTTCCCTTTTGGAAACTTACGTGGGGCAAAAAGTGCGCAGAATGAATTTTTTCCAGACGAGAGAAATGATCGGTTCAAGTGTTTCCATGGCTAATATTTACGTATAGACTAAATTATCAAACATTTACACCCCCCTCTTCTTCTGATTGAAAATTCATTCCAGATCAGGTTAGACTGAGGGTTTTACGTTATGCATTTTATTTTCACAGCCATTATTCCCATTCACGATGTAATATTAAAGCCCATATCCTGTAAACGCAGTACTGATGGCTGGATACAGTTTGAGAAACATCCTATAATAGCTCAAAGGTGAGCTGCCGTAATACACCACATGATGGCGCTCTGTTTTCATTTACTGTAAATGATCATCATTAGAAAGGATGGGTTTTTGGCTGTGAACCAGTGCTGGGTTCCTTTAGATCTTTAGATGATGCTTTCTGTACATAAACCACTGACATGCTAAAAAAAAAATAATCAATATAGTCGTTATAGGTGGTGCAGCAGAGAAAGAAGACGGAACTGCATGAATGTTGAGGGATCTGGTGGGTTCATAAGATTTTCATTCATTCATCTTCTATACCGCTTTATCCTGTATTAGGGGCGCAGGGACCTGGAGCCTATCCCAGGAGACTCAGGGCACGAGGCAGGGTACACCCTGGACAGCGTGCCAATCCATCGCAGAGCACACACACACACACACACACACACACACACACACACACACACACACACCCTATGGTCAATTTGGGAACGCCAATTAACCTAATCTGCATGTCTTTGGACTGTGGGAGGAAACCGGAGTACCCGGAGGAAACCCACCAAGCACGGGGAGAACATGCAAACTCCATGCACACAGAGACGGGAATCGAGCCTGGCCGGGAATCGAACCCGGACCCTGGAGGTGCAAGGCGACAGTGCTAACCTCATAAGATTTTTGCAGTTTTTAAGATTTTTTTTTTCTAGTAGTACTCACCGGCGCTGCTGATTTATTTATGCACTTGAAACTCATTTGGCTTTGTTGCTATAGGAACGTGGAAATACCTGTGTTTTGCAATTATACCAAGGACTTTGGTTGTGCGTGTGCGCGCTCTTTGTAATTGTGCCTATACCTATCTTAGCCATACAGTATGCGAGTTACAAAGTGTGTTTGTGTGTGTCTGACCAAGAGCTATTTCCAGTTTGGGTCCATGTCCGGTTGCTTCCCCACATCTCTCCCACTCTATTATTTTAATTAAAAGGAAATCCTTGTACATTGTTTTTCAGAGCTAAATAAATCCGGACCACATCCTTTGCTTAAAGCGTGCTTCTGTCTGTCTTTTCCAAATCAGTGCACGACGCTATGGCGTGCATTATAAAGCTGCGCACTCACAGGTGTGTTCTGTTGACAGCTGGGTTATTTCTGAATTAGCACGCCCGTGAAAACAAGCCAGTGCTCTAATGACTTGCTCAGAGGAGTGTGAGTGTGATCCATAAGAGACATGTATCCGATAAGTGTTGGTCTGCTATAGGTGACAGCCATAACTGTACATCTAATATTATAAATGCGGATATAGCAGTCTAGAATATGAGGGGCGTTCAAGTCAAATTGGCACTTGTGATGAAATTTTCCTGAATGAAGACTGATTGACATTTACAGAAGACTTTAAGTACAGTGCGGTGATGAGACTCAGCCACAGTAAAAGATTAAAGGTTTTTAAAATAGCCGTACGTCCTTTAATGACGTCTCGGGCGAGGGGGCTCTGAGCCCACTGTAGTCGTTCCCGTGAATATTCAGGGAGTGGAACGCCTAATCCGTGCAAAACGCTGGATAACGCTGGAAGTGTACGACTATCATTCGGGAACTCTACACACAGTCATTCACCAATCATTCTGTACATTACAGGAACTCGGCTGGGAGTTATTGCCATGTCCCCCATACAGTCCTGACCTCTCAAGTCATTTCCATATCTTTGGGCTATTTAAGGAGTTCCTGGGAGGCCGTCGTTTCAGATGGGAATAAGCAGTCCGATCATGGTTCCGGCGTACTGGGAAATCTTTCTACCATGATGGTGTCCAAGCACTAGTGAAACACTGGGATAAGTGCATTAGTGTAGCAGAGGATTATATAGAGAAATAAAAGTAAGATTAGGATTAAGATTAAATTACAAACCGGATTCCAAAAAAGTTGGGACACTAAACAAATTGTGAATAAAAACTGAATGCACTGATGTGGAGATGGCAAATGTCAATATTTTATTCAGAATAGAACATAGATGACAGATCAAAAGTTTAATCCGAGAAAATGTATCATTTTAAAGGAAAAATATGTTGATTCCACATTTCACGGTGTCAACAAATCCCAAAAAAGTTGGGACAAGTAGCAATAAGAGGCTGGAAAAAGTAAATTTGAGCATAACGAAGAGCTGGAAGACCAATTAACAGTAATTAGGTTAATTGGCAACATGATTAGGTATAAAAAGAGCTTCTCAGAGTGGCAGTGTCTCTCAGAAGCCAAGATGGGTAGAGGATCACCAATTCCCACAATGTTGCACAGAAAGATAGTGGAGCAATATCAGAAAGGTGTTACCCAGCGAAAAATTGCAAAGACTTTGCAGTTATCATCATCAACTGTGCATAATATCATCTGAAGATTCAGAGAATCTGGAACAATCTCTGTGCGTAAGGGTCAAGGGCGTAAAACCATACTGGATGCCCGTGATCTCCGGGCCCTTAAACGACACTGCACCACAAACAGGAATGCTACTGTAAAGGAAATCACAGAATGGGCTCAGGAATACTTCCAGAAACCATCGTCAGTGAACACAATCCACCGTGCCATCCGCCGTCGCCAGCTGAAACTCTACAGTGCAAAGAAGAAGCCATTTCTAAGCAAGATCCACAAGCACAGGCGTTTTCATTGGGCCAGGGATCATTTAAAATGGAGTGTGGCAAAATGGAAGACTGTTCTGTGGTCAGACGAGTCACGATTCGAAGTTCTTGTTGGAAATGTGGGACGCCATGTCATCCGGACCAAAGAGGACAAGGACAACCCAAGTTGTTATCAACGCTCAGTTCAGAAGCCTGCATCTCTGATGGTATGGGGTTGCATGAGTGCGTGTGGCATGGGCAGCTTGCATGTCTGGAAAGGCACCATCAATGCAGAAAAATATATTCAGCTTCTAGAACAACATCTAGTCATCTCTTTCAGGGAAGACCCTGCATTTTTCAACAAGATAATGCCAGACCACATTCTGCATCAATCACAACATCATGGCTGCGTAGGAGAAGGATCCGGGTACTGAAATGGCCAGTCTGCAGTCCAGATCTTTCCCCTATAGAGAACATTTGGCGCATCATAAAGAGGAAGGTGCGACAAAGAAGGCCCAAGACGATTGAACAGTTAGAGGCCTGTATTAGACAAGAATGGGAGAGCATTCCTATTTCTAATCTTGAGAAACTGGTCTCCTCGGTCCCCAGACGTCTGTTGAGTGTTGTAAGAAGAAGGGGAGATGCCACACAGTGGTGAAAATGGCCTTGTCCCAACTTTTTTGGGATTTGTTGACACCATGACATTTTGATTCACCATATTTTTCCCTTAAAATGATACATTTTCTCAGTTTAAACTTTTGTTCCGTGATTTATGTTCTATTCTGAATAAAATATTGACATTTGCCATCTCCACATCATTGCATTCAGTTTTTATTCACAATTTGTTTAGTGTCCCAACTTTTTTGGAATCCGGTTTGTATTTGTCATGTACCTTACAGTACAGTGAAAGTAAAAAATTTTTTCTTTCCCACTCGCATATCCAAATTAGTAAGCTGGGGTCAGAGTGCACCAGAATACAGCGCCCCCTGAAGCAGATAGGGTTAAGGGCCTTGATGGTGGATGCTTGGCTTGAACCCCCAACCTTAGAATCAGTTATCCAGAGCCTTAACCGCTTGAGCCTCTCCAAATAAAGGTAGTTCTTACTGCCACAATTCTGCACAATCAAAAGTCCAAGTTAGACTTGAACATCCCTTGTATACCATGTTTCATGGACCTCAATATCTTTATTTTTTTTTTTTCTCCTCTTGATTATGCTGCAGTTGCCCAACAATACCCCCCACCACATTGCAGAGTGACTCGTGGCAAAGTCAGAACAAGTCTACATGACACAACTTGCCAATCAGCACTCATAAATAGTGCAAACATCATAATTTATAGTTTGAGAATCGCTAAGGTATTAATAATACCTTCTACTGATGGTGACTGTGACTCATTCCGGAGCAGATGGATTGTGATCAAGTACAGCTCAAGCTCTGTGTGACGCTCATCTTAGTGCTGCCCAGGAGGTAGCCATAGTGTGTGTGAGCATCATGCGGTAGAACATGTTCAGGGATAGCTCAGAAGGTCGTAGGTTCAAACCCCAACATCACCAAGTTGCCACTGTTGGGCCCTTGAGCAAGGCCCTTAAACCTTAATTGCTCAGATGTCAAAAATGTGATTAAATGTAAATCACTCTGAGTAAGGTGTAAACAAAATAACAAAACCGAAAAAACAAACTAATGAAATATCCAGTTGTTTTTGTCTTATTTTGATTTCGGATTTTTGGTTTTGTCACTTTGTTTTTGAATTAGTTTTTTTTTTTGGGGGGGGGGGGGGATTTTTTTTTTTTTTTCATTTTGTTTTCAGTTTTATTTTGTTTTGCACTTCTCTGCCACCATAAAGAAGGCTTGACTTCAGTGCAGTAAAGTATCAACTGGCATATAATCCAAATTATCTAATCATTCATATAATAAGGTTAAAACAAGCTAAATATATTGTGGCGTGGGCGGGGCGACGGCTGGCGACCTTCATGCTTTGCGGGAGTAGCTCTTGTATGCTCACCATGAGTAGGACGGGGGTCTGGTTAGTGTGCTTGACCTGTATGTGTGTATGCGTGGGTGTGTTCAATAAACTACTCCTCAGCCATTTGCATTGGGGAGCAAGTAAGCTCACTCGTCCTCCAAGATCCCTGCTAGCGTCGAAAAAAACGCTACAATATGATTATTAAGCTTAGTTCTTGACGTTTTAAACTTTGTTTTAAATTTTACACTGGCTTGTATTAATGACAGATTATTATAAAAATTTCAATCACTATTTTGTATGATGATCCGAGACATTGTCTATCTTCGACTCTTGTGTTTTTGGCAGGTCACATTGAACCAGGACAAACTGTAGGTTTCAATCACTGTAGACAGAAAAGAAATACAAAAGAGAAGAATCTAAATCTTACAATTGAATATTAATTAAAATTGACCTCTGTTAGATCAAAGGTGTTTAAGACCACTGGAATACTATATATTATGTTAGTATAAGCTTTTTTATCTCCATTATTGGGACCTCTGAATAAATTCAGATTTGCTTTATTTGCATCATTTATACAAATGTACCTGGTTCAGGTACTGAAGGTAGTTTAGTGCCCTTTATTGATATGTCCGGTCAACACTTTCTTTCTTTGCCACCAGTTCACAAATGCCAGCACACACTGATAGTCACTCACACTTACTTTAGGCATGTGAAGTGGTGGCTATCTGAGACGTTCTACTGAAACCCTCTTACTATGATTGGAGAAGCTCAGGACCTTCGGAGTTCTTCTCTTTATGAGAGTTCAAAAGTGTCTTTACCATGTTTGTTTATTCACCATCGCCTGTGTGTTTTCCAATACTCTTTTCAACCATTCATTACTAAAATGGCAGGCCAGTCAAGCTCTTCCCCACCAATCTCGTTCATCCATGTCTTTATGGACGTTGCTTTGTGCACATGTTGGAACAGGAAGGGGCCGTCACCAAACTGTTCCTACAAAGTTGGGAGCATGAAATCGTCCTAAATGTCTTGGCATGCTGAAGCATTAAGAGTTCCTTTCACTGGACGAACATGGCCACGCCCAACTCATTAAAAAAAAAAAAACCCACACCAGTTCCAACATGACTGCGCACCAGTGACCAAAGCAAATGTCCATATAGACATGGACGAGCGAGTTTGGTGTGGATGAACCTGACTGGACTCAACCTGGTAGAACACCTTTGGGATGAATTGGAGTGGAGAATGCGGGCTAGCCCTTCTCGTCCAACATCAGCGTCTGACCTCACAAATGCGCTTCTGGAATAATAGTACAAAATTCCCAAAAACACACTGCTAAGCCTTGTGGAAAGCCTTCACAGAAGAGTTGAAGCTGTTATAGCTGCAAAGGGGGGTGGAGCCAACATTATATTAAACCCTATGGATTAAGAACTCGATGTTACTCAAGTTCATATGCATGTGAAGGCAGGTGAGTGAATACTTTTGGCAATATACTGTAGTGTGTGTTCCTCGAAGAAAATAAGCCAAGGCCACAGAGATTCAGGTAAAGAATTTTGTTTTTCTTTTATTAAAAATAAATAAGTTAATCAGGCAAAGGTGCCAGGGTAGACACTAGTGCTTTAGAGAACCCAGTCATATGACTTCAGAACCACTGGCAGTTTTTCTCTTTGTTCCGCCTTTATTCTCTGCAGTTGGCGTATGTACAGTAAGCACAAGCAGCTTTCTGCTGCATCTCACGTAGCTTCTTTCCCCCATATTTGCAGTCTTTAAAACACAAATCTGTGGGAATAATTTGCTGGCACAGTCAAGAACCTAAAGGCAATCTGTTGTTTTGTCTCTTGCTCCTGTCCCAAATAGAACGAGGCGATCATTTAATGGCTCCTGGGTCTGTATGCCAAAGACCTGTCCAGGCACCGATGGCAGCTGGCGCAGCATGTTTTTACATTTGTCTCAGACAAATGGCATTTCAACCAATTAACTTTGCTTGTCTTCCCATGGATTTGCCCCACCCTAACCCCGATGCTGTGACTGCCTCCACTCGGATTTGTAGCGGCTGTGTATAAGATCTATGTGCATACTGCATTATTATTTTTTTATTTCCTTAAGGGGCGGTAGGACCTGTGCCAACTTCAGCTCTAGGATATTGCTCGCAAATCAGCATGTCAGCTCCTATATAAAGCTTCCTCAGCCTGGACCCCTAATGAGCAGTACAAGCTCGAGCTCAGTCTTTCTGCATCCGCATTCCGCATTGATCTCATGCCTAGGGTTCCTGCAACTGTAATTGCAGTCAGTAAGCCTGAGGTTTTATCAAGTCGCAGCTTTAACAGTTTGTGAAATGTGTGTAAAAAGGTCCTCAGTGATATCAGTTAAATTGTAGCGTAGCCTAGCTGCTTTCAGGGGCTAGAAATGGGTTAGATGTGTGTTCAGTTGAATCTGTCTGGAGCTTGTTCAGTGCTGCTGCAGATGGACTACTGCTTTCCTTTCTGCTTTTCAGTCAGGACATTTACTGTACATGATGTCGTGTTAGTCTGATTAAAACCAGGCTTTTAAATTAAACGTAAACATGTTGGTTTGATTAAAATCGTACTAAAGCGAAATTCTCAAAGCACAGCCGGTTAATGCGGTTGGGAATCGAGCTACTCCTGCACATATACCTCCATCAGACGCAGATATTGGCTTGTACAAGGAATTCAAACAAAATGCATAACGGAACAAGAACCTGCAGTGGTGTTACTGTATCTGCCTTTTGGATAGAACACCATAACCACAAAGTATAGTGACTGATCTCTAAAAACTTTTATATTAGTTACAATCACAGTTTGACTCGATGTGAAAGATACTGTGATGGTATGCCGGCTTATTGATTAGCACCTCGAGGATCCGGGTTCGATTCCCGCCTCAGGGTCGGTGTGTGTAGAGTTTTCATCTTCTCACCGTGCTCGGTGGGTTTCCTCCAGATACTCTGGTTCTCTCCTACAGTCCAATTACATGCAGATTAGACAAATTGGCGTTCCCAAATTGTCTGTAGTGTGTTAATGTTGACCGGAGGTCCTACTGTACCACGGTCATAAAAAATGGGAATAAATACTGTACAATGGTCACAATTCAAACCTCCACAGTTCCTGGTTGGACTAGAGTTTTCTTTAAGGATGGATGAAATGATGCTGTACATTCTGACCCAGATTATTGAAATGTTGTTGGGTTTCAGTGTCTTTGACACAGTCATAGAAGAGAGTGATATTCAACTGCATTGCATTCTGACACGATTAGACATATTGTAGGTTCTTTACGTAATTAAATCAGTCTTTTATTGGTTGATTTAAAGTAATTGATTCAAGATCAGTTAACACAACACTTATTTATGTATATACCATAAATATATACTATAGTTTGCAGTAGTTACTAACCACATACTGTACTTCAAGATACACAGCGTTTAAATATTTTGAAAATACGTTTAGCTCTCAACAGTTATATCTTTGTTGTCATCCAGTTGATTACATCTAATTAATTAATATTATGGCCTTGTCCAATTAATTAATTAAATAAATTTTTATCATAATATTATGTATTTATTTGTTAAATATAGATCAGCTGGTTAAGGTGCTAGGTTGTTGGTTTGAGCACCTGAGGAACCGGGTTCGAGCCCTGCCAACAGTGGGTTGCCAAACCCCATATTACGCAGCCACTGAATACAAAGCCCGGATTAAATGGAAGGGATCCATCAGGAAGGGGATCCGGCATAAACCCTGTGCCAAGTTGTGGTGTGGATTGATGGTCCGCTGTGGCAACCGCCAAAAGACAGACAACAGCAAACTATGATTTTACCCCCCCCCCCCCCCCCCCTTTTTTTTTAAATACACGTCCATAGTATAATTCACTGTTGCCGTCACCCTTGGCTTGCTCATCAGAGAAATTTCATTCATTCGTCTCATTATTATTATCTGCACATTTTTCTCACACATCCACACTTCCAATTATTTTCTTTTCTATAATTATTATTTTTTTTAATTAATTAATTTATTTTTATTTATTTATTTATTTATTATTATTATTTATTATTATTATTTTTTTTTTTTATTTAATTTTTGTGAAGCTGCTTTGAGACAATGACCATTGTTAAAAGCGCTATATAAATAAAATTGAATTGAAATAATAATATATAATTCAGTGACTCCACAATAACATTATATAAATAAAAAAATGAATAAGAAAATTATCATTTAGGAACTGCAATATTTTACCTCGTCAAATGCAAATATTGCAGAACTCTAAACTCACTCCGTACACTCTAAACTATTATTTTCTTCAAATTGTAACTGAATTAACCCCAAAAAAATATTAAATTGGAATATTTATAAAATTGTGATACTTATCAAATCGCAGTACAAATTGAATCAGCATAGAGGTATCGTGATAATATGGTACTGTGTGGTCCCCAGTGATCATCCCTACCATTTACAGTCTATAACTAGGCCAAACACACACACACACACACACACACACACACACACACACACACACCAGCTACACAATGTTATATGTTACATAAGCAGTTATATATATATTTTATACACCAAAATATGATCCTGTACTAAACATTTGCACTGAACTGCCACTTTAATTCCAGTTAGGTCTGTCGCTCATATCTACAAATATTAATTACTTACTGCATTACCACTCTCTAGTCTTAGACGGAATTAAAATGTATACATTAATTCTTCTTTTATATATAATTAAGGAAAGCTTTTTGTCTTCTCTGTTGTCCAGTCAGGGACGGTGAAACTGTCCAAACCGGTGGCGTTGTGGACTCAGCAGGATGTGTGTAAGTGGCTGAAGAAGCACTGCCCGAACCAGCACCAAGTCTACAGTGATGCCTTCAAACAGCATGATATTACAGGTACTCTAATATCTCTTCCTATGAGTGCACACATCACAATCCCCGCCAAGGACACACACACACACACACACACACACACACACACACACACACACACACACACACAAACTGCTTTAATTAATTCATGCAGTAGCAACACAAATTTCTATTTCTTATCTTGCGTGATCGCTTGGGTTAGTGTTTCTCGCGGTGTGTTTATCATCTCTGTAGTTCGTTCAGGACGTGTTGTAGCGTTGTATTGATTAATGTTCACTGTTATTCAGTGTGAATATACGCATAATTCGGTAGTGATGATTTCGGTGCTGATTTTAATCCAGCATCATTTAGCAAGTTACAGACCTGATGGCACAGTGAATAGTATTTGATTTTTAAAACGACTGAAATAAAGATTTAATACATTTTGTATTTATTTTCTTTCTTTTCTTCATAACCTAACATCAAATATTCATTGTTGGAGCAATCCATGAGACTTGTTTCTAAAAAATATTTTTTTACAAGATCTTGCATGTGCGTATAAACAGCTTTGACTACTGAAACAACTGCGTGTCCTTGCCTAAATCATTATAATGTGTCTCGATTGCACTCTGTGCTAAGGGCCTGGCCAAAGCATCTGCCAATTAGCAGTAATGTATGCAGAAAATATGCAAGCAACTGCGTTTGACTATCCCGCATTAATTAACAGAACCTCGTTAACAAACGCCAGGCCTCACCAATTAGTGACACAGTGCAATTTGCATCTCTCTCTCTCTCTCTATTTTCTCCAGTGAGTGTAACATGAAGTGCCACTCTACACACTTCATTAGAGTAAACAAAAGAATGTGTCTCAGATGTACATCATGGGATGGGAAAAACTTGCTTTGATCCAGGACACAAATACAAAAGGAACACTCAGGAAGTCGCTGGTGTCGAATCTGGGTCGCTGTTTGAATATTAAACGCGAAATACGTTCCCGCACGTTCACATGTTTGAAGCAGAGGTTCTCTAACGTATTGCACATGGGGTAAGTGAGCACTAAATGCGGCTGATCCCCCTGGAATATTCTGGCTTTTTATCACTTGGCTGTCAACAGATAGAACACGAGGTCCTATTTCACATGAATTTATACGTAGGATCTGCTTGGACTTCCTCATCTCTTATCATCTTACAGTGATGTTCTTACATTCTTGAAGCGCATGTGCCGCTCAAAACACATCGAACGACTTACAGTATGGCGGCATCGTTGTAAACTTGTCGAATCATATCAAACGTCTCTGTGGCAGGTTTGCCCAGTTTCACGCAGAATTTCATGTTCACCCTTCGTTCTAACTTGCTGTCCATGACGAAGCCGCATACATGGTTTGTCGCATAACGCAGGTGTTCAGAATAGCTCCAGTTGCACAACAGGTCGATGTCTTTTAGCACGCTGACTTATGAAGGCCGGTGTTCCTTGTGCTGCCATCTGTTGGCGTGTTACAAAATTTGTCTTAAAACTACTGTGTAAGAACTTTGAGTCTAACCTTTTCAAAATTAGATTATTGTACTCGGTAAATCATACTGAGATTAATGTACCAAAGAATGTACCCTCCCCCCATGTTGCAGGTTTAATTTCCTATGGTTTATAACCATTATCCTGTGTATGGTGGTTTGGGTGCTTGGAGCCCATCATTGGGAACTTACAGCACAAGTCGAGGTACAGTACATCCTGATTGGGGTGCCAATTCATTTCGGGGTACAAGCACACAATCCCCTCACCCAATCACACGCTACAGGCAATTTGGAAATACCAGTTAGCCAGGGATGAGATTTGATCCCCCAATCATGGAGGGACATATATATATACGATTGGCTCTTGCAGCCATTTCGTCAAGCTAAAGTCTTTCAATTTTAATTTATAAGACACACAACATACGTACTTGCTTTCAGAGGAGCTTGTTTCTCAGGGTGCAGACATGGTAAACCTGCAGCTCTCCGTTTCTCTCTGGTTCTGTTCCTCTCTCTTCAGACTCCCTGAATTTAATTTGAACTCTGAACTGTTATTAAAATTGCATTAATGCATATTAAGGCATAATTAGATATTGGTCCCTAATCTGCAGTAATTACAAAGACGGATCAGGCGAGTCGTTTTGGTAAATGAGCTAAGCACATATTTTGGTAGAGCAGGAGTAGAGAAATTGCACTCTGCCTGTTAATGTGCTGATTTACTGATTGAAGCAGAGCACGTTTTTTTTTTTCTTTTTCTCATTCTGATGCTTCTACCATTGCTTTAAAAAAAAAAAAAAAAAACTGACAGTAATCATTTAGAAGCCAGAGAAGAGGTGAGGTATAAAACTGCATTGAAATTATGCACTCATTCATGTACAGTGTTTAAATACTTTTAATAAGGAACACATCATACTGTGTTGGTACATTCACATTATGCAGCTCAGTTTATTTAAAGCACATACTGTATATGCAAGATTTTTTTTTTGCAGTTCCTTGAATGACCACTAGGCTCTAAAAGTGAGTCAATCCCCGTATTTTCAATTTTATTTATATAGCGCTTTTAACAATGGTCATTGTCTCAAAGCACAAGATTGATGCAAGTGTGAGAAAAATGTGTCTAATGATGAAATTGTCTCTGATGAACAAGCCAAGGGTGACGGCGACGGTGGCAAGGAAAAACTCCCTGAGATGTCATTAGGAAGAAACCTTGAGTGGAACCAGACTCAACAGGGAACCCATCCTCATTTGGGTGATAACAGATAGAAATGATATAACATCTTGTGTGTTGTGCAGGTGAAAATTCAATATGACAGAAATTATTTAAATTGACATGAAGACCAGTTCAGCATAGGGACGAGTCAGTAGGTGCAGAGGGCAGATGAGGTCTGGATCACTGGAAGCACAGGAGCAGCATGTGTAGCTCCAACCATCATAAAGCTGAATCCAGCTGGAGCTGGTCCTTCTCTGGATGCCTCAGGAACCTCGCAGGGTCGGCCTTTGTCTACTGAAGCTGGCACAGGTACCTCGGGATGGGTAGAAAAATACAGAATGGGTGGAAAGAATTAACATAGTTGCCATTCAGGATAGATGTACTGGAGTACGAGGTTATGGGATTAATTATGTGTATGCCAGATTAAAGAGATGCATCTTGAGTCTACTTTTAAACTGGGAAACTGAGCCCCGAGCACTGACTAGAAGGCTATAGAGCTCCATGTTAAAACTTAAACATGTTTACTTCCTGGTACTGAAAGAGTTTTGGTCTCCATAGCTAAACCATCAGTTAGAATTACATTACATTTATGCATAATTAGGGGTGTGGCCGATTTGACTGACAGCTTCATCGCAGTGTCAAACTGCTAGCTGTTGGCTGTGTATCACTTTAGCTAACCAGCTAACTGGAATCGTAGTTTAGCTTGCCGCAAGAAATGTAGAGGTTGACACAGGATGACATGTACAGTAGGTTACGGATGACGAAGTTCAATCAAATGCGAAGTAAAGTTTGAGTATACTGTAAGTTAACGTTAAGCTCCAGCTAAGCTAGATAGCTAACGGTAGCTGAGGTTAGTATGCATGTTCCAACCAACAGCTAGGCTCCGTTTGGTGCCCATTTACGTATGGATTAAATGGGTGTTTAGGCAGCGTTTAGGCTCCAACAGAGCTCCAACGGTTGAGCTTAAAAACTACTCTTCATAAGACCTATGGGTGACATCACAGAGGGTTTTTCCAGCTCTTATACAGTCTATGGTCTGCACTTAAGGTTGGTTAAATCAGAAGATGATTCCTGTCTGGGCTTTGTAAGCTATAGTTCTCCTAGATAAACACAGGATTGACAGACAGGAATCTACAGTAGGAGAACTATAGCTTACAAAGCCCAAAGTATCCATCAGAACCAAATTATGAAAGACCAAAACCTAGCTCTAGATTATATTCACATGATAAAACCAACATAAAGCCAACACGCAGTAAGGCTCATCTTAACTACGGCAGCGATAGCAATAAAACAATTAAGTGTAACAAGGAGGCTTACCAGATATTACATTCATGATCCATTTCTGCATTCAGTTAAAAAGATGAGTGTACTCTAGGAGTATGTTTAAAATGACTGCTATAAGCAGAAATCACAAATTTTGCTTAAAGCAGCAGAGCTCGGAAAAACACCGCAGTGTTGCAATTAAGTCAAAATGGGAAAATTGGCTTCATGCATCTTCAGGACTGCCATGCACCAGTACTTGAAAATTACATTATAATCTCATAATACAAAAAGTTCAGTAAGCTTTTTCATAACAGAATAAATGGACAATATTTGAATTATTCCAGTGAGGATATTTGTCCGAGTGCAAGCCCTTTAGTCTATCAGTAAACTCATGGGAAGGAGGATTTTTTTTATTTTATTTTTTTTAATCCTTTTTACATAAGGAGTTGAACCAAGCTTCACACTTAAAAATACCATACCAATCGATTTAAAGCTTGAAGGCAGCTTATTGAAAAGGGAAAGAGTTTAGACAGACTATTATTGATATTTCTTATTTAATTTACCGTCTCTGGTTTGATTTGTAAAGTGTCCATGGGGCGCATTCCAAAAAAAAAAAAGAGGTTTATGATAAACAATGTTTAATGATGAGTGATAAAAGCTAGTTTTATTCTCTATTTTAAGTTAAACACGGACTGGGTCAAAAGTGGTAATGTGGTGCACCATCGTGAAACAAAACCACTTTAAATCTATGCAGTTTTAATTATGGGTGTAAACTAATCACTTAATCACTAAAGCTTAATCATTAAAAGGTTGCCATTCAGTCAACTTGTTATCTGGACAAGTGATTTTAATTAACTGGGCTTTAATAAAGGTTATTTGAATACTGCTGGTATATGCAGTGGGAGTTCTTGCATGTGTAATGCCCCAGGCAAACTCCACTTTAGTAGTCCACCAACAACGAGAAAAGAAAAAAAAACCCACCATTTTTCTCTAATTTTGTTTTATTCAGAGAATCAACGGAAATGATTACATACAGTAAAAACAAATCATTGACTAATTCTTAACATAGGTACCACTGTATACACCAAACATCAACACTACCCCCAGGTGAACTGAACAGCATTGATCACCAACTATACACCAGTAAACTGGGGACAGGATCGAGGCCACCAAAGGTTCACCCATGCCCATGAGAGCAAAAAGCCAGGTCAGGACATATCTTCAAAAAAGTAAATGCTGGCCACAATAGAAAAGCACCAGAACGGTCACTGCTCCACAGCTGCTCATGCAAGGGGGCCACAGGCAAAGAGCCCAAGGTCACCAAATAAACTCCCCACGTCTCAATACCAGGTCCCACCCTGAAATCCATAGCACCCAGAGAATCCGCTGCCAACCTCCTTGTGCCAGACGCTAAGGCATAACCTTAGAGGCCCTGCTGAGCCAAACCTGAGGAACCAGAGATGCCCTGGTGGCAACCCAAAACTTAGGTGGTTTTAATGTTGTTGGTCTTTCAGTGGACCATCACATCTGCACAACAACTTGGCATGTTTTACACCGGGCGCCCTTCCTGACTCAACCCTCCCATTGAATCCAGGCTTGGGCCCGGAGGTTTTCATTTTAATGGTTTTAACCTACTCAATATATCATAAAAGATAGAAAATATTAGCATAATAAAGACATCTTTTAGGTTAGCAAAAACATTGGAATTTCCCATGATTAAGCTCAGCATAGTAAATACAATAACAGGAAACCTTCATGATGTCACCTCTGTGCAGGTTGATCAAGCCATTAACATGCTAATTGGGTTGTAATCATTTATTTTTGTAAGCTGCAAAAATAAAATGATTATCTGGTGTGATGGCATGTGTGATACCTATAGCAACATCGGTTAACAAAGGTAATACTAGCCTTTCGCATTACATGCATAGTACTGTACTTATAAAGAGATAATATTGCTCCAAACCCTTAGTCTGATGCTCCTCTTTTTATTTCATCTTATTTTCTAATCTTGATGGATTTGACCTTTTTGTATCTATTTTTTTTTCTTTTCTTTTTTTTTTTTGAATTACCGAGCATCAGTACGTTACTCGTCTCCTCAACTGAGAGTCAAGACTAAATCAATTGAAGGCTAGGTTTATACCATTCTTTTTTTTTCATCCACCCATACAAAACAGAAGTGCAATAATATACTGTATACAGTATATTTAAAACTACTGTTCACAGTATTCAAAATTAAATATGGTTTAGGTGGTAGTAGCCTTGTCCAATTTATTGCATAAAAATCTAAATCACAATATGGACTGTTGCAAATATTTAATTGTATAAGGTTAGAATTTATTACAGCTTTGTTTTTTTAAGAATAAGATTGAGGTGAAATAAACAAACCTCCTGCCAATGAGTGGATTTGTCCCATTATCTGCTGTTAGCCAAAATACATTTGTGACTACAGTACCAAAGTGCTTTTAAGGTTTCCGTCATTTAATAGATTCTTACACTGGGTTACTAGGTTGCTAAGTAAGTATCATTAGTCAAACACTACTGGGAAAGGAAAATGACAGTTGATTGTCCAGATTTACTCCAAGATTGCGAGCAGTGGCTGAAGGAGTGATCCGATTGTTGTCCAGGGAGATCTTGACAGGGGGCTGAACCACCTGGGATAAACAGCAGTTCCGTTTTATTGAGATCGAGTTTCAGCTGATGAGCTGTCATTCAGGTTGAAATGTCCGCCAGACACGCTGAGATCTGGGTGGAAACCAGAGTGTCTGAGGGAGGAAAGAATGAATTGCGTGACATAACAATGCATAACAATGGTATGAAAAGCCATGTGAGGATATGACATCATCAAGAGAAAAGTTGCAGAGGGATAACCAAAGAGGGCCAAGTACTGAGCCTTGTGGGACACCAGTGGAGAGTCTGTGTTGAGCAAATGTGGATCCCCTCCTCATATGACCGATCTTGTACATTTAATAGTTTAATACTGCAGTTTAAATTGCACTCGCTATGTGTCATCATTTTTTATTGCCCATTTGGTGGCATTTTGTAGTTCAATATATTTTACTAATTGCATTGGGGACAAATTTGGAGGTGTGCTTTTTCATACTAGATTTCACTCGTAACCCCCAACTCTCTCCTGACTCAATAATTTTATTTTGAGTTTTTGACCAAAAAGAGTACAGTATTTAAATTGCACCTTATAACATCTAAATTTTTACTACATGCAAACGTTATCTAAAAATATTATACAGGTCCTTCTCAAAAAATTAGCATATTGTGATGAAGTTCATTATTTTCTGTAATGTACTGATAAACATTAGACTTTCATATATTTTAGATTCATTACACACAACTGAAGTAGTTCAAGCCTTTTATTGTTTTAATATTGATGATTGTGGCATACAGCTCATGAAAACACAAAATCCCTATCTCAAAAAATTTGCATATCATGAAAAGGTTCTCTAAACGAGCTATTAACCTAATCAACTAATTAACTCTAAACACCTGCAAAAGATTCCTGAGGCTTTTAAAAACTCCCAGCCTGGTTCATTACTCAAAACCGCAATCATGGGTAAGACTGCCGACCTGACTGCTGTCCAGAAGGCCATCATTGACACCCTCAAGCAAGAGGGTAAGACACAGAAAGACATTTCTGAACGAATAGGCTGTTCCCAGAGTGCTGTATCAAGGCACCTCAGTGGGAAGTCTGTGGGAAGGAAAAAGTGTGGCAGAAAACGCTGCACAACGAGAAGAGGTGACCGGGCCCTGAGGAAGATTGTGGAGAAGGACCGATTCCAGACCTTGGGGGACCTGCGGAAGCAGTCGACTGAGTCTGGAGTAGAAACATCCAGAGCCACCGTGTACAGGCGTGTGCAGGAAATGGGCTACAGGTTGTAAATTTTGCATGTCATTGGGAAATCAAGGTGCCAGAGTCTGGAGGAAGACTGGGGAGAGGGAAATGCCAAAATGCCTGAAGTCCAGTGTCAAGTACCCACAGTCAGTGATGGTCTGGGGTGCCATGTCAGCTGCTGGTGTTGGTCCACTGTGTTTTATCAAGGGCAGGGTCAATGCAGCTAGCTATCAGGAGATTTTGGAGCACTTCATGCTTCCATCTTCTGAAAAGCTTTATGGAGATGAAGATTTCATTTTTCAGCACGACCTGGCACCTGCTCACAGTGCCAAAACCACTGGTAAATGGTTTACTGACCATGGTATTACTGTGCTCAATTGGCCTGCCAACTCTCCTGACCTGAACCCCATAGAGAATCTGTGGGATATTGTGAAGAGAAAGTTGAGAGACACAAGACACAAGAATCTGCAAAAGGATTCCCGACCAAGTATTGAGTGCAGAACTGAACATAATTATTTGAAGGTTGACTTTTTTTGTATTAAAAACACTTTTCTTTTATTGGTCGGATGAAATATGCTAATTTTTTGAGATAGGGATTTTGGGTTTTCATGAGCTGTATGCCACAATCATCAATATTAAAACAATAAAAGGCTTGAACTACTTCAGTTTGTGTGTAATGAATCTAAAATATATGAAAGTCTAATGTTTATCAGTACATTACAGAAAATAATGAACTTCATCACAATATGCTAATTTTTTGAGAAGGACCTGTACAATTGTTGACTTTAGGAGCGATCTTACAGTGGGATTTACGCCTACACTATTACAAAATGCTCTGTTAAAAATATCTTGGTACAGTGATAGACATTCTCTTTTGACCCCAATATGGTCTTGCAGAGATTAAAAATGTTTAACATGTACAGTAACAATATAAACAAAAGTGTAAACAAAAGTTTGTGGACATCTGACCATCATAAGGGCTCTGTGTTATTTGGACATCCTGTTTCAGATTTGGTCCCCTGTTTAACGTTATAATGACAGCACCACTCTTCTAAAAAGGCTTTCCAAAAGATTTAAAAGTGTGTGTGGAGGGGGGGGGGGTGTTTGTACCCTGTGATGGATTGGCACCCTGTTCAGGATTTTTACCTCGCCTCGTGCCCTAGGTCTCTCCCAGGTTTGGCTCCAGGCCCCCCTGTGACCCTGTATACAGGATAAGTGGTATAGAACAAAATGTTATGAATGAATAAATGAAGCCAGCACCACTTTGTTCTTGCTGTTTCCTGCTACAAGAGCTATTGGCGTTTGGCCACAACAGTGCACTACTTCTTGTAGTTCGACATGTAAAAACCACTTTTATAATTATAATCATAGCCCTGGTGGACATGTAATAGGAGGTTTGAATTGTTTGGAGGTGTTGTATTGTCTGGATCTAACTGCAGTAAGGTCTGCCTGGCATCCTGTCTCATGCTGATCCTCAGTCTTGAGGAGTTTGAACTGGCATTGGTATGACATTTGGAATGCCTGGCATTGTTTTAATGTGTTACGAGTGCTCCATTACAGCAATCGTGTTTAGGTTTTTTTTTTTTTTTTTTTGTGCGTCAGTCATAAGGAACTTATACCTTGAATTACTGCCTGAGATTCTCCTTGCTGTGATTTTGTGCCAAGCCTCCTGGGTTGTCAACGTGGCAGCTTCTGTTTAGGCATTTCCTGTTCAGGGAATTCTTGTTTTTTCACAATACTTGGCAAATTGCAGGTAGAAAAAATACAGCAGAGATGCATTACCTGTTTTTTTTTAAGGCCTTTGCATTTCTTTAGTCGGTTTTGAGTGGGATTTGCTTTTCTGACGTCCAACTGAGTTCAATTCAATTCAATTTTATTTATATAGCGCTTTTAACAATGGTCATTGTCTCAAAGCAGCTTCACAAAAATTTAAGAAATTTAACCAAAAATAAATAAATAAATAAATAAATAAATAATAAATAAATAAATAATAATAATAATAATATAATAATAATAATAATTATAGAAAAGAAAATAATTGGAAGTGTGTATGTGTGAGAAAAATGTGCAGATAATAATAATGAGACGAATGAATGAAATGTCTCTGATGAACAAGCCAAGGGTGACGGCGACGGTGGCAAGGAAAAACTCCCTGAGATGTCATTAGGAAGAAACCTTGAGAGGAACCAGACTCAACAGGGAACCCATCCTCATTTGGGCGATAACAGATAGAAATGATATAACATCTTGTGTGTTGTGCATAACTCGTTTCTTAGCAGTCTGTTATGTGCTACTGTGAGTTTATTGCATTACTGCAGTATAAAGGCCTAGATTATAACTGTATTAATATATTAATTTCTGTTATTGTTTAGCACAAGCTTATCCAATTTGGAGATTGTGCACAAGCTGGGTCTATCAGCCGCAGGGATGTTGTTTGACAACCTGGAACACGATCATGTGTCATAAACCGGCTCTCCAAGTTGTTGTTTTTTTATCCACTAAAGGCCAGCAGATTTAATGTACACATGCACGGAGTTTGCTTAGGACAGGAACTGCGGCACTGAAGGGAAAGAGCTGAAGGCGCTCACGAAAAACCAGCCAGCCCTTCTGCTGTCAAGCTAAATGAAACCAGCTGGGATGCTTCTCGTTAACAGGCTGTACTCTCATGTCCTCACTGGAAAGCAAATGATTCTAGAGCATTTTGGCCCAAAAGCACTCATGCTCCCATTTGCCAAAAAAATAATAAATTGTGGAGGGGGTTTACAAAGGCCGTGTTTTAAAAGCTGGGTTTATTTACGAGCCTTGATGATAGTTTTATAAGGAACCAGCATATGTAAGGCGCTCGCAAGCTGTCCTTCTACACTCGGTCTTGGCTCGAGAATGATCGACGCTCTGATGTCTCCCCCTTTTTTCTCTCTCTTTTTTTTTTTTTTTTCATTGTTGCTGACTCGGGGTTGTTCAGGGGTCCTTTCTTTTTACTGTCATCCAGTTGATTTGTTTTATTTGTGTATGTGTCTTTTTTTTTCTGAATAGCCTCTAAAATCAGACTTATTCTTTTTTATTTAATGCGTTCGAGGCAAAGAGGTCATCAAATTAAAGGAACTTTTAACAAACAGACTTTTGCAAAACACAACACAAACTACTCGAACAGCTGCGTGGTACGTTGTTTAGCTGTGAAGAGAAATCTGATTGGACGAGAGGCATTCAAAGTGGAGCATTGGGATGTTTAACTATACAGTATGTATGGTTTCGCATCACAGATGTGCTAACAATTGTTAGTTACCCGAAATGTAAAAAAAAAAAAAAAAACACATTTAAAACCAGTCATGGAATAATTTCAGCAAGAAACACATCCGATAACGTCATTTGCTTTTAAATTACAATTTGTCTCTATAGTAATCGCTTTAAGTCGTTCTGAATCGCATCTGAACCGCCTGTGTTTTTCTATTATTGGCTAATGCGAGCTACAAAACTACATTTCTAACACTAAGTTGAATCCCAAATAACCCCTCTCTAACCGCTAATCGAGGGCATTACTTGGTGTGTGGAACAACGGACTAGGGCTGCAACTACTAATCGATAAAATCGATAATTATCGATAATGAAATTCGTTGTCAACGAACGCCGTTATCGATTAGTTGGGCTGCTCACGTTATTGAGGAGCGCGACCACAAGATGCACAAATACATACACAGTCGCGCGCGCAATGGAGGTTACAGAAGCGTTTGCAGGAAAAAGCGCCCCAAGTCCTCCAAGGTATGGGAGCAGTTTACATTAAACACCTCTTATCGGGCGTTAAAATCGAGCGTTTTTTATTCGGGCGTTCGTAGTGTCCGGTGAGTGCGGATGAAGCGCAGAGGGTTTTCTACACATAGCAGTGAGTGAGAGAGTTCACATGGGCTTTGGTGACGTGCGTTTGTCCGCCTGCGCGGTTATACGGTGTCAAAAAAAAAAAACGTTGCATGCAATATCATACTCAAGGTCATGCTGTTGTACTGAATATCAGCACGTGCTACCTAACAACTGTGCTACCTATTGCTAAAGTATTACAAATAAAAATTGTTATTGCTGTTAAAGTCGTATTTTTTGTGAATTATGAGGAATAATGATGGGAAAATGGATTTAAAAGAAAATCACACAAGGTTGTAGGATGTACAATTAGGTACTGTACAGTACCAGTCAAAAGTTTGGACACAAGTTTAGATTTCTTTTCTTCCTTCTAGAATAATACTGCATTAAAAAAAAAAAACTATGAAATAACGCGTATAGCATTAACAAGAACAACAATACAAGTTGTTATTTTAAGACTCGGACAACAGCCTTTCTGGAACAGTTCTTGCAAGAACAGTATTGTCGAGTGCATTTGCAAAACTCATCAAGCTCCATGATTGGATCTCATGAAGACGTTCCCACGAAAGCAGGGCCAGAACTTACCACTGCTGCAGAGGAGGAGATCATGTAGAGTTACAGTACCAGCTTCAGAAATCACCAATTAACAAACAGCACCTCAGATTAGAGCTGTTATGAAGCTTTACAGAGCAGAAGTAGCAGATAAACATCTCAATATCAACTGTTCAAAGATTATAGTGTATTTTGGATAAACACCTTCAGTATTGTTTTTACAGTGTAGAAAGAAATAAAAATCAGGAACGACCTTGGAGTTAAAGGGTGTACAAACTTTTGACTGGTAGTGTACAGTGGTGTGAAAAACTATTTGCCCCCCTCCTGATTTCTTATTCTTTTGCATGTTTGTCACACTTAAATGTTTCTGCTCATCAAAAAACGTTAACTATTAGTCAAAGATAACATAATTGAACACAAAATGCAGTTTTTAAATGAAGGTTTATGTTATTAAGGGAGAAAAAAAACTCCAAATCTACATGGCCCTGTGTGAAAAAGTGATTGCCCCCCTTGTTATAAAATAACTTAACTGTGGTTTATCACACCTGAGTTCAATTTCTGTAGTCACCCCCAGGCCTGATTACTGCCACACCTGTTTCAATCAAGAAATCACTTAAATAGGAGCTACCTGACACAGAGAAGTAGACCAAAAGCACCTCAAAAGCTAGACATCATGCCAAGATCCAAAGAAATTCAGGAACAAATGAGAACAAAAGTAATTGAGATCTATCAGTCTGGTAAAGGTTATAAAGCCATTTCTAAAGCTTTGGGACTCCAGCGAACCACAGTGAGAGCCATTATCCACAAATGGTAAAAACATGGAACAGTGGTGAACCTTCCCAGGAGCGGCCGGCTGACCAAAATTACCCCAAGAGCGCAGAGACGACTCATCCGAGAGGCCACAAAAGACCCCAGGACAACATCTAAAGGACTGCAGGCCTCACTTGCCACAATTAAGGTCAGTGTTCACGACTCCACCATAAGAAAGAGACTGAGCAAAAACGGCCTGCATGGCAGATTTCCAAGGCGCAAAAAGAACATTAAGGCTCGTCTCAATTTTGCTAAAAAACATCTCAATGATTGCCAAGACTTTTGGGAAAATACCTTGTGGACCGACGAGACAAAAGTTGAACTTTTTGGAAGGTGCGTGTCCCGTTACATCTGGCGTAAAAGTAACACAGCATTTCAGAAAAAGAACATCATACCAACAGTAAAATATGGTGGTGGTAGTGTGATGGTCTGGGGTTGTTTTGCTGCTTCAGGACCTGGAAGGCTTGCTGTGATAGATGGAACCATGAATTCTACTGTCTACCAAAAAATCCTGAAGGAGAATGTCCGGCCATCTGTTCGTCAACTCAAGCTGAAGCGATCTTGGGTGCTGCAGCAGGACAATGACCCAAAACACACCAGCAAATCCACCTCTGAATGGCTGAAGAAAAACAAAATGAAGACTTTGGAGTGGCCTAGTCAAAGTCCTGACCTGAATCCTATTGAGATGTTGTGGCATGACCTTAAAAAGGCGGTTCATGCTAGAAAACCCTCAAATAAAGCTGAATTACAACAATTCTGCAAAGATGAGTGGGCCAAAATTCCTCCAGAGTGCTGTAAAAGACTCGTTGCAAGTTATCGCAAACGCTTGATTGCAGTTATTGCTGCTAAAGGTGGCCCAACCAGTTATTAGGTTCAGGGGGCAATTACTTTTTCACACAGGGCCATGTAGGTTTGGATTTTTTTTCTCCCTAAATAATAAAACCCCTCATTTAAAAACTGCATTTTGTGTTTACTTGTGTTATCTTTGACTAATAGTTAAATGTGTTTGATGATCAGAAACATTTTGTGTGACAAACATGCAAAAGAATAAGAAATCAGGAGGGGGGCAAATAGTTTTTCACACCACTGTATCTGCAATGAGTGTAAGTGGACAGTGGTGTTATTGTTGAACTGTAAGGTGAATTAGACCTCGTGCATTATAATCAGAAAATCTCAGTCCATTGTACTTTTCCTTGATGCGAGAGTGGAACCACCGAAGGTCCATCTTTTGTCCCTTTAGTATCTACCGTCTATACTTTTAAAATAATTGAAAGCTCATAATCTGAGTTTGTAACTTTTAAAGCTTTACTCTAAGGAACACCGTCTGTACCTTCCTAGGATACAGACTAAGGACATAAAAGATGCGTCCTTGATGGTACCAAGAAAAGGAAAGAAAAAAAATCATAGTTTGGTTCCTTTACTTCTCTTAGCAATTAGAACTACAACATAGTTTTGACCATACACAAAATACAGCATTGCATCTCTCATTAGGTGTATACACCAGCCCCGTATGAACTTCAATTCATAAAACACAGAAAATGGTCCAAAAGAAATGTTTTTCTATGTTCTATATCAAGACAGCAATCCGGCATGAAGCAAAATCAATAAACACATTGAAACAATTTTGCCGTTTCTGTCTTTGCCTTTAGATCTGATTTGAAGAAGGCAATTTAAGATGTTTGGTAAGATGATAATAGATATGTCATGAAATGCAAATATTAGCCAAGCACCTGGTCGAATAATAAAACCCAGAGGATCCAGAAGCTGGAGAGAGAGAGAGAGAAATATTCGAGACTATTTATATCACATCCAGGGATGGAGATGAGGACCTTTTGAATGAATATCATTTTAAGCTCACAGTTAATATCCTAAAGTAACAATATTTGACTGTTTATACCCATCAGCCATAGCATTAAAACCACTAGGTAACAATAATTATCTTGTAGGCACCTCTCAAGGGTACGGCTGGGTATTGTTTTACGATACCGGTGCCAAATTGATACTTTTAAAATGGTAGCGGTGCCTAAACTGTATGTCACTGTCGCCTTGCACCTCCAGGGCCTGGGTTCGATTCCCAGCCAGGGTCGATTCCCATCTGTGTGTGCATGTTCTCCCTGTGCTTGGTGGGTTTCCTCTTCGTACTCCGGTTTCCTCCCACAGTCCAAAGATATGCAAATTAGGATAGTTAGTGTTCCCAAATTGCCCGTAATATGTGAATGAGCGTGTGGATTGGCACCCTTAGTAAGTTGTGGCTACAACATACTATCTCGTTCCCATGCCTTAGTAAGCCATAGCCACAACATAGTATTTTTTAGCCATGCAGTACACTATGTTTTGGCCTGACTTACTAAAACGAGATACTATTTTGTGGTCATGACTTACTAAGGTGTGGGAACGAGATACTACAGTATGGTGTGGCCATGACTTACTAAGGCGTGGAAATGAGTGTGGTGCATGGCCACAAGATGTTTTGGACATGACAGACTTAGGCATGGGAATGTGACACTACTGTATATTGTGGACACAACTTAGTAAGATTTGGAAATGAGATAATATAAATTCAAATTCAAATTCAAATTTTATTAGTCACATACACAATCATACACAGTATAATATGCAGTGAAATGCTTTTATACGACCGCCAGTGACCTTAAAAAAAAGAAAATAAAATCTTATACGTAAAATAAATAATCAATAAAAAGGAAATACTAAAGAAATAATTTTAACTAGTAAAATTTGTAAAATTAACTGTGCATAAGGGCATAATAAAATATTGCAAAAATATAGAAATATGGTATTAAAGTGTCAGTGGTTGTGCAAATATGCATGAAAGGTGACATGTGCAATTGTCCAGATGTATGAGTATTTAGTGCAAGTGTGTATGAATGTGTCCATGATTGTCCAGTCAGTGTTGTGAGCTTAAAAGATGTTATTAGTCCTGTGTGGAGGTGTGATTGTGATTGAGAGACCTTATCGCCTGCGGGAAGAAGCTCCTCCTCAGTCTCTCTGTGTTGGCCTTTAGGGAGCGGAATCTCTTCCCAGACCGCAACAAAGAGAACAGTCCATTACTGGGGTGACTGAGGTCCTTCATGATCTTCCTGGCCTTAGTCCAGCACCGCTTGCTGTAGATGGAGTGCAGGTCAGGGAGCTCAGTGCGGATGATGCGCTCAGCTGATCGCACCACCCTCTGTAGAGCTCGTCTGTCCTGCATGGTGCTGTTCCCGAACCAGGTCGTGATGTTTCCCGTCAGGATGCTCTCTATGGTGCAGGAGTAGAAGTTCCTGAGCACCTTGGAGGGCAGTCTAAAGTCTCTCAAGCGTCTGAGGTGGTAGAGACGCTGCCGGGCTTTTTTCACCACGGTGTTGATGTGACAGGACCATGATAGGTCCTGCGTGATGTGAACACCGAGGTATCTGAAGCTGTCCACTCTCTCCACTGGGCTCCTGTTGATGACGGGGGTCTCGTAGTTCCTCTCCTGCTTTGTACTAAAGTCCACTATCAGCTCCTTTGTCTTACTGACGTTCAGGAGGAGATTGTTCCTCTGGCACCAGTTCTCCAGATTTCCAATCTCCTCTAGGTAGTCCGACTCATCATTGTTGGTGATCAGTCCGACCACGACGGTGTCGTCAGCAAACTTGATGATGGAGGTGGAGTTGGTAGTGGCCACGCAGTCGTGGGTGTACAAAGAGTACAGCAGGGGGCTCAGAACACAACCCTGGGGGGCTCCAGTGCTGAGAGTGAGTGTAGCTGAGACATATAACGCGTGACTACAACATATTAAGGAGTGAGAACGAGATATTACCTTCTGGCCATGCACTACACTATCTCGTTCCCACTCCACACGTCGTGACCACACGTTATATTATCTCATTTCCACATCTTGGTATATTGCGATAATGACTTATTAAGGCGTGGGAACGAGTTACTACTGTATAATGCATGGCCACAACATACAGTAGTATCTTGTTCCCATGCTTTAGTAAGTCATGGCCACAATATGGTATCTCGGGGTCATGCATTCACTAAGATGTCTACTGTATTAACAGTGCTAATATGTTATGGCTGATCAGTGTACAATATGATAAATGATTGTTTGTAAAAGCCTAGTGTGCCTTTGTGTTGAATGTATTCTAAAGTTACAAAAAATACTGTCGTGATTAACGATTAGATGCGCAGCATGTGTCTCCGCTGTGATGACTTTCATAATGCAAAGAAGTTTATAAAGTTGGGTTCCACTC
The DNA here is from genome assembly GCA_030522415.1 of Channallabes apus. Taxonomy (NCBI): domain Eukaryota; kingdom Metazoa; phylum Chordata; class Actinopteri; order Siluriformes; family Clariidae; genus Channallabes; species Channallabes apus. The sequence goes on along the minus strand of CM060127.1, from coordinate 27,513,890 downwards.
TGACTCGTGTTGTATGCAATGCCACAGCGGGGGAGAACCGCATACAGAGCAAAACTTCGACATGTCACTTCAGTCTGAAGAAGAGGGCTTCGTGTTCTCGAACTGGATCTCGGAGTCTTTCTGAGTTAAGGGATTTGTGTGTGCCTGCGCGATGAGAGAGGTGAAGAACAGGCTGTTATTAGGAACTGATTACCGAGTGGTTATGAAGCTGCTCTCATTAGAAAGGAGGAGCTCATAGACATTAGAATAATGGCCTCCTTTTCTCTGTATACTGCAGAGGAATCGGTACATCATCAGAGGGAGACGTCTTGCGTGTAGTCCATTGAGGAGGGGGTTAGGGTGGAGGGGTGACGGGTTTCTGGCGATGTGAGACACAATTATACTGTAGATGAGAACAAGTAAGTGTGTTCTGATAGACATTTCCTCCTCCTATTATTCTCTCCATGCTGATTTGTTCATCTGAGCTGCTTCAAGATATTATATATTATAGCATTCTGTATTAATCCATGTTAACCAATTTTGTTAAAATCAATAATGAACAAGACCGACTTGTCCAGGGAATGAGAGGAGAAACATGAGGCTTTAGGATGTGCATTCAAATAAATATTGGAATAAATATTGATACGCAGCACATTTGGGCTTTTTTTATTATTGTTATTATTTTAAATATCTGTAATTATATTTAATGTTGTGGAATGTCATTAAGACAGTTCTAAATGAACTCGTCCTCTGCAGCAGAGGTAACTTTTGGTCTTGCTTTCCTGGGAAGTTTCATCATGGAGCTTGATGGGTTTTGCAAATTCACTCGACACAATACTGTTGCTGTAAGAACCGTTCCAGAACCCCTGACCTTCATGTCTTAAAATAACACCTGACTGTTGTTGTTTTTACTTAATGCCATAGGTTTTAGAAAAAAATCCAGTTTTTTTGTTCTAGAATGTAGAAAGAAAATCCATAGTTAAATTCATACATAATTGACCATAATTCTATCATCAACGTACATGTACATTATATTTCTGCTTTATAGATAACTATTTCCATCCTCACTTCCATAAATGTTCTTTTCATTTTGTGAAGCTGCTTTGAGACAGTGACCATTGTTCAATGCGCTACAGTATATCATTAAAATTGAATTTATCTATAAATGTACCTATCTATCTTATTTATACAGTATATCTGTCAAAAACAGTACCTCAAAATATTAGAACATTTATTTGACAGTTTGAATAATTTAATAGCTGCATATTTTTTTTCATATTTGCCCAATAATTACAGCAATGAGAATTCCACATTTCACATTGTAAGTCTAATCTCAATGATTATAAGGTAAACACTTTATGTTTAAAGTATAGTATTTTTCCTCACATTTCTGTCTAACTTTATTTAGTATAAGCAAATTTAACTTGGATTGCGAGTGTTCCGTAAGACGAGCAAAGAATTTAAATAAATTTTGACTTGGAACTATGAGACACATATACAGTATACACACACACTATATATATATATATATATATATATATATATATATATATATATATATATATACACACTCAGCAAAAAAAGTAACATCCTCTGACTTTCAACTGTTTTTACTTTCAGTAAACTTAATGTGTAAATATTTGTATGAACACTAAAAGAGTCGACACCATAAGACATAAAGTAAAAATGTTTCCCAATGTGTCCCTGAATGAAGGGAGGCTCAAAATCAGTCAGTAGCAGTCAGTATCTGGTGGCCACCAGCTGCTTGAAGTACTGCAGTGCATCTCCTCCTCATGGACTGGACCAGATTTGTCAGTTCTTGCTGTGAGATGGAGGGATTGTGTGTTCCTGGTGTGACTCGGGCAGTTGTTGTGGCCATCCTGTACCTGTCACGCAGGTGTGATATTCGGATGTACCCATCCTGTGCAGGTGTTGTTACACGTGGTCTTCCACTGCGAGGATGATCAGCTGTCCTTCCTGTCTCCCTGTAGCGCCGTCTTAGGCGTCTCACAGTGCGGACATGGGGATTTATTGCCCTATAGCCACATCAGCAGTCCTCATGTCCCCCTGCAGCATGCCTAATGCACGTTCACGCAGATGAGCAGCGACCCTGGGTGTCTTTCTTTGGGTGTTTTTCACAGTCTGTAGACGAGTCTCTTTAGTGTCCTGCGTTTTTACAACTGTGACCTTAAATGTCTACTTTCTGTAAGCTGTTAAGGTCTTAACGAGCATTCCACAGGTGCATGTTAATTAATTGATTATGGTTAATTGAACATGCATGGAAAACATTGGTTAAACCCTTTACAATGAAGATCTGTAAAGTTATTTGGATTTTTACAACATTATTGTTGAAATACACAGTCCTGAAAAAGGGGCGTTTCTTTTTTTGCTGAGTATGTGTGTGTATGTGTATATATATATACACATATATACACATATATACACATATACACTGGATTAGTACTGTGAACTAAATTCATGTGTGTGCACATCTTATAGACAAAAAACGTGAGCAAAAATAAGATGATCTAAAAATAAGAAAAGAAAAATCTTGGTAAATAATTTACCTGTCTGTGTTCCAGATTGAAAAGCAGTGGACACGAAGACACAATTACAGCCATTCAAAACGAGAAATGCAGAGTTTCTGTAACTACACAGGTGCTCACAATGGAGCAGAAACTTCATCAGCTCCTGCAGGCAGCTTGTTTGTTGTGTTTTAATGGAAAATCACACTGTTCTGTTTCTCCTACAACTGAGTGAAATGATGAAAAATTTCCACTCATCATGAAACTCTTCAACTTTTGTCTTGGAAAAGTACAGCAAAGTTACTATGTTAAGTCGTGGCCACAACATACAGTACCTTCTCATGGCCATGCATTATACTATCTCGTTTCCACGTCTTATTAACTTGTGGCTACAACATACTATCTTGTTCCCACATGTTAGTAAGGCGTACCCAGAGTGTAGTGTCTTGTGGTCAAGTACTACACTATGTTGTGGGAACGAGATAGTGTTAGTGCATGGCCACAAGATACTATCTCATTCCCATGCCTTAGGAAGTCACGGCCACAGCATAGTAACTTGTGGCCACACATTTATATTATCTCGTTTCCACATCTTAGTAAGTCATGTCCACAACATACAGTACCATCTCATTCCCATACCTTAGTAAGTCCTTGTCCACAGTTTAGTATCTAACGGCCATATGTTATACTATCTCGTTCCCATTTTTGATCATTCTTTTTTTTTATGTTTGTTTTATCTAGGACATGTTTATGTGCTGAGTTTTCCTCTGAACGGCTTCTTTCTGTTCCCTCGCTGCTTGTCTGGTTTATAATTTGGTGGTCGTCTTTGAATCTTCTCGAGTCATCTTCTCTTCTCATCTTCATCATCTTCTTTCATCCTCAGTTTGCTCTCATCTCCCCGCTGTCTCTCCTCTTCTCCTCAGCGCGCTCGTATATAAACCGTGGTCCGACTCATGCTGTTCTGTGTCTTTGTGGGATTTTAAAGGCGTTGAGTCAGAAAGAAGGACCGAGTTCCAGTTCCGGCTGCCAAGCGAAGAGCTCGTCTGGCCCACGTCCATTTTATGGAGAAGCCTCAGTCTGATCACGTCCACCTACACAGGAGCCCTCATTCTCTTCTTCCGATGTAGCGTGGCTAAACATAGCACGCAGCCAGAAACTCATTGTAGGCGGTTTTTAAATGTCAGTAAAAATTTGATATGTCCTTTGACGCATCTGTTGCTCAGTGACAGGCCTGGAAGCGCTGCTGTTGTTGCTATGCCTGTTTTTTTTTTTTTTTTGGTCCAGCGATTTTTTTTTTTTATTGTGAAAGTGTCCGATTTCAATCAAACTTACTAAATAATGACAGGTTCTCGCTCTTCTTTTCTTTCCTGTTGCTTTTTATTCCATTGTCATGCTTTCTCTAGTCTGTGCAGGCTCGGTAACCATTGCGCCCATTAAAGCCTTCTCTGAGTCTTTCCACCTACTCTTTCTCATTCAGGTGTTTCTCTCTCTCTCTACATTTCCACATCACGCTCTCTGTGGAAAAGGTGGTTGGCAATTTTAGAGCCCTGATTTGTTAGGGAGCTTTAAGCAGGTTTGCACACATGCAGCACACACTTTGCTCTAAATAACTGTCGGGCTGTCAACAAGCGGCGCTGGCGTAAATGCTTCAGGAAAATGGTCACGTCAGCATCACTCTACCGGCTAACCTAGTTTATAGAGAACAGAGACCGGGAGAATTTTACGGAGACGGAGAATGCGAGCGAGCTGCCTTTGTTTGCATCATCGAACAAGAAAAAAAAAAAAAAAAGATTCATAAGATCTGAAGTTTATCACACCTGAATGCTGCCTCCATACTAGACTTCTGATTAAATGAACATGCAATGTCTGTGTAGATGCCACCAACATTCCAGTGTTTATCCCTTACAGCGCGAAGAGCCTGAAGCCATAAGGCAGAAATGGCAAATATCAATGAAAATTCATGAGACTTGGATTGCTCACTCCACCCTCAGCGATGTCATTAAGAAACAATGAAAGTCGATGAACTTCATCTGACCTTGATGCTCGTGCAACCTGGGGGAAAAAAACCTCCAGTTAATTACTTTTCATTCGTATGTTTCTTTTTAATGTATTGTAGGACAGAGTCGAGTACTTCACTCTGACGTCTTTACATGCCAGATACGCATTTGTTGAGTTTCGGTTTTTTTCATTCATGCTGCGTACATTAGCCGGGTTAAAGACGTTTTGTGTAAATACTAGTGCTGGCAATCGATTCAGAATTTTTATCTAGTTAATCACAATTTTAAAATACTCAGATTTGCTTGTATCATAAATAGGGTTTTTTCCGATACTGGTATCGGAATCGGCGAGTACTTGAGTCCACGTACCGATCCGATACCATTTTCCTAAACATAACCTATTTATGCCCACTAGCTTAGCTTACTTACAGAGTGTCACGGCGTGCGCCTGTGATGTGCGTGCGCCCAAATTGATATCACTCCTCGCTCACTAGTTAGGCGGCCTCCCCCCTCTTTAGGTATGTGAAGGAGCAGGGCCGCAGAATCAGGCAACGGCCCATGAGCTATCGCCGCTAATGATCCCGGCGCTATAAAACACAGCGGGGAGTGTAGCTCGGGGTCTGACTGTTGGGAAGCTGGACTTTGCGACGCGGTGGATTTTATGAGAGACAGTGGCACAAGAGCGGGCGATGTGACGCGCCCCAGAGACTTTAAAAAGGGGGGGCGCCTTTGATCTCCGCGAGAGGAGCGCGTGAACGAGCTGCGCGAGCGCCCGCGGCACCTTCACTTCCGCGTAGAGTCCGCCTTCGCATACCTGTGCCGAAGGGGAAAAGGCCACAGAGAGCCTTTAACCCTTTCCTTCCCCATTTTTCTAAATAAATTACCCTTTTTCCTGTAAGACCTCGCCTCGTGTCCGTGTTTCATGGTGTCGCCCGTGCACTTAGGGTCGAACCCGTTACACAGGGCTAGTAGTATTTTACTTAAAAAAAGAAATGCGCTCTCTCTCTCTCTATCTATCTATCTATCTATCTATCTATCTATCTATCTATCTATCTATTTCTCTCTCTCTCTCTCTCTATATATATATATATATATATATATATATATATATATATATATATATATACACACACACACTGTACAGATACACACCCAGGTATCGGATCGGTACTCGGTATCGGCCGATACCCTTAGCCCAAGAATCGGTATCGGTAGGGGAAAAATCGTATCGGAACATCTCTAATTATAAACGAGCGAAGTCGGAAATTAAGAAATGCATGACGAACTGGAGAAAACAGATTATGCAGTTTTATAAAATCTCAAACATTAACATTTAACAAATCTCTTGAACGGGACCGGCGCTGCGTGCATTGGCTGGGTAGTATGAGGATGTGGCAAGCGGAGATCGAACCTGGATACTCGGATCCCAAAAATCCACAACCTACTGTAGTCTTAGCCGTCTGAGCCACCACTCGCACGTCTTACATTTAGTTTATTCTTTTAAAAACAGTTCCACTTGAAAGTAGCTCGAGCACACAGCTTTGGTTTTATTCAAACTAAACGCTTTTTATAATTAAACCTGACGTTCAGCACATCTTATTATCCATGTTAAATATATCAGTATCACATACTTTTAAGTGATTATGGGAAGCCATCAGGGTCAAGCTTGGTCATGTGACTAATTTTTAAAAATGTAAATAAAATAGTAATGCGTTAAAATTTCTAGATTAATCACGTGTTAATGCATTAACGTTGACATCCTTTGAACTGGTCTGACTCGTCTTGGTATCCTGCTTCTAGTTGGAGATCTCATTGCATGGTGTGGTCTGTCTAGGATGCGTGTGGTGACTGGGGACGGTTCCACTTTACCACGAAGACGGTTCTGTCCTCGGCTGATGCAGACAGCTGTTTCTCTGAGGACTCGTGACAGACAGCTGTTTCTCTGAGGACCCGCTGATAGTTCAGGACTGGAGTTTCCTAGAGTCGACCTGAACTTCCAATAATGAAACTGGACTCTATTAACTTCTTCTGTTATAATGAACTTCTATCCTTACAGTATAAATGCAGATCAATCCCTGCTATCCGTTATCACCCACATGAGGACGGGTTCCCTGTTGAGTCTGGTTCCTCTCAAGGTTTCTTTCTATTTGCTACTAGTTTGCTACTCAGTTCTTTGTGTCCACAGGCCGAGCTTTGATGAGACTGACGGACAGGAAGCTGGAGAGGATGGGGATCATGCAGGAGAGCCAGAGACAGTTCATCCTGCAACAGGTCCTGCAGCTCCGTGTCCGAGAGGAGGTCCGCAGCCTGCAGCTCCTCACACAAGGTATGCAAACACAAGTGTATAAATGAAACCATATGGTAGCTCAGCAGGTTAATGATATTGGTTACTGATCAAAAGGGCTGTGGTTCAAGCTCTAGGTCGACCAAGCTACCAGTATTGGGGGTGATACTCTTATCCTGGTCTGTTCTAGCAGTGCCTTATCCCGTCACCCGGTTCTCTAACCCGAATTAGCTGGGGTATGCAAAGAATAAAATTTCACTGTGCTATAATGTACAGTATATGTGACAAAGGCATCTTCTTCTTTATGGTTTGCGTTAAGTATTTTTTTTTTTTTCAGTGTAGAGATATTCTAATATGCATTGCAAAAACAATAAAAAAAATACACCTTAGCAGGCGCAAGATCTTAAATGAAGCCAAGGTGTATTTAGTACTTCCTATTTTAAAAACAGATGAAAAAATTTAAATGATGAAACTTACAGTACTGTACAAATGTCACCTTATCTGTTATATACATTTATCATGTCTGAATTATTATGCGCAAAACTATGAAATAAAATTAAATGTGCCTTAAAAATGAATAAATAAATACAATTGCAGAATAATATTTGCATGCCTGTAAAGGAAGCAACATATTCCATGATTGACCAGTTCTCAAATGGAAAATTGAAATATAATATAGGCTCCTGAGTTTTGCATGAAAGTACAAAGGAGTGGGTGTGACCAAGAAGTTACCAGAAGAAGGCATATTCTCCAGCACTCTCAGTAAAACCTACTAGGTGTTTTCCTTATAAAACTACTGAGATATTTTTAAAGCAAAGAGTTTTTTCACCAAATATTGACTGTTTATTTTATTACTCTTTCATCTAGAAATGTTTTTAAAGGCATCTTTGCTTATGGCATTTTTTTTGTATGTTGCCAAGACATTTGCACAGGACTGTAAATAAAACAGCTGTTACTGTAGGTTTTACTGAGTGTGCTGAAGAATGAGTTCTTCTGGTAACCTGCTCACTCTCGGTCCTTTGTATTTTCATGATAAAAGAAACAAAAATAAAAAAGGTTTTGGGAGCAAAATACAGAAATGAGGGCTGGCTCACAACTTTTGTGACATACTTTGCACATTAAACCCAGGCTATTTTAAAATATTAACTATCTGGGGTGATTTGTTCTGTACAAAGTGCTGATTTGGGGGAAATACAGTAATACACATTCACTTCCCCTGTATTATCAATTTCATATACTGTATACACTCCCCTAAAGGTACTCCATACTAATACGGTGTTTGACCCCCTTTTGCCTTCAGAACTGCCTTAATTCTACATGGCATTGATTCAACAAGGTGCTGAAAGCATTCTTTAGAAATGTTGGCCCATATTGATAGGAGAGCATCTTGCAGTTGATGGAGATTTGTGGGATGCACATCCAGGGCACGAAGCTCCCGTTCCACCACATCCCAAAGATGCTCTATTGGACTGAGATCTGGAAGTAGCCATCAGAGGATGGGTACATGGTGGTCATAAAGGGATGGACATGGTCAGAAACAATGCTCAGGTAGCCCGTGGCATTTAAACGATGCCCAATTGGCACTAAGGGGCCTAAAGTATGCCAAGAAAACATCCCCCACACAATTACACCACCACCAGCAGCCTGCACAGTGGTAACAAGGCATGATGGATCCATGTTCTCATTCTGTTTACACCAAATTCTGACTCTACCATTTGAACGTCTCAACAGAAATCGCGACTCATCAGACCAGGCAACATTTTTCCAGTCTTCAACTTTCTGATTTTGCTGAGCTCGTGCAAATTGTAGCCTCTTTTTCCTATTTGGAGTGGAGATGAGAGTGGTACCCGGTGGGGTCTTCTGCTGTTGTAGCCCATCCGCCTCAAGGTTGTGCGTGTTGTGGCTTCACAAATGCTTTGCTGCATACCTCGGTTGTAACGAGTGGGTATTTCAGTCAAAGTTACTCTTCTATCAGCTTGAATCAGTCGGCCCATTCTCCTCTGACCTCGCGCATCAACAAGGCATTTTCTCCCACAGGACTGCCACATAGTGGATGTTTTTCCTTTTTCACACCATTCTTTGTAAACCCTAGAAATGGTTGTGTGTGAAAATCCCAGTAACTGAGCAGATTGTGAAATACTCAGACCGGCCCGTCTGGCACCAACAACCATGCCACGCTCAAAACTGCTTAAATCAGCTTTCTTTCCCATTCTGACATTCATTTTGGAGTTCAGGAGATTGTCTTGACCAGGACCACACCCCTAAATGCATTGAAGCAACTGCCATGTGATTGATTGATTAGATAATTGAGAAATTGAACAGGTGTTCCTAATAATCCTTTAGGTGACTGTATGTACAGTATGTGTGTATATACAGTACAGTATATACTGTGTGTGTGTGTGTATATATATACACACACACACACCAAACTGGTACAGTACAAGCAGCACTTTCCAAGGTGCAAATCAGTAAAAGCTGGTGATAAATGTTAGCATTAACAATGTGCATATTCTTCTCTATTGTCTCTCTAGTCTTAATAATGTTCAGCTCTTTCAAATTTGTCAGTTTTTATGAAACATTTAATGGTGTAAAGTCGGTTGAAAAATCCAAACACGTCCAAATAATCAGTCACACATCTCCCGCACGTTTTTTACTTTATTTATTTATTTATTTTTACTGTGTTCCTATAAACTGTTTTACGGTTTAGTGAGACCAGTCAGATTAATATTCACCTTAATGCAGGTTGTTATTAAGAATTCACTGACTGCAGTGAAAAACACTAGGACTAGAAACATGACCAAAATAAACATGAGCATGTGATAGAAAGTGTAGCTGTGGTTTACAAGGGGGAAAAAAAAGAGGATAAATTCTTGATTATTGAAAATATTCATGAAGATTTTATACGTAGGAACGTAGACTACATCCAACCCAAGGTAAGGGATATGTAGATATGTGTGGATATGTCCACACTTCAACATAAAAAATATCTGCCTCTCTTCTGACAGTCACATGATGGCGTCAAGGATGGTGCGACTTTACTGACATCTCTAAAGGAAACATACTGTAATACTACACACTGGTGCCATAATTCAATTCAAGATTTTTTTTTTTTTAAGGGTATAGATAACAACATTAAAGTGTGTATACATTTTCTTGGGCCCCTCTGTACTGTACTGTATGTATTTAGAAAGTTTCGGACTTGCTAGGATAGATGGCCAAGATTCTGCTACAGGCTGCAGAGAGAACCGTTCGTATCATCATTGAGTAAATGAGCTGCAGGTGAGTCAAATGAAACCAAGTAACCATGGAAACATGCTTCAGTATTCAGGCTCCAGGAACTTTCGCTTGTAAGTGCGATACGTGGATGTGACACCAAAAGCTAGTCTCCAATAGCATATAATTTCAGTGTGTCCCTACTGGAAAACTCGGGCATGTCCGGAATTCTAATGTGAGAACAGGAAAGGTTTAAGAAGGGTCTGGATTTTAAAATCACACATTGTATCAATAGAGCAGAGGAATACAGTAAAAATATGACAAGGACAAAGTCCATCAATTTAATTCCTTAGAAATATGACATGCATTATTATACAGACAGCTTTTAATGACTGGATGTAAATAAGACGTGTTCATGTGAAATGCTTCTGGTTTATTTCGGCACTTAGTGGCGTCTGTTTTGAACTTGTACTTCTCTGTTGTCATTTCCTACAGTTGAGGTTCTGCTCAGTTAATTGCAGGTTTTTTTTTTTTTGTAATCAGTTTTAAATAATGCATCTGCTGTTGTAGTTATGGAAGTACCTATTGGGTGTGTGCACATTACCAGCCTGAAATTACTATAAAAAAAAAAAATTGAGAAAGCACATGTACATAAGTATTCACACGCTTTGCCATGATCATCATCCTGTTTCCCCTGATCATCCTTGAGATGTTTCTGCAGCTTAATTGGAGTCCACCTGTGGTAAATTCAGTTGATTGGACATGATTTGGAAAGGCACTCAGTTGACAGTTGATGTCCAAGCACAAACCAAGCATGAAGTCAAAGGAATTGTCTGTAGACCTCCGAGACAGGATTGTCTCAAAGCACAAATCTGCGGAAGGTTACAGAAAAATTTCTGCCTCTTTGAAGGTCCCAATGAGCACAGTGACCTCCATCAGCCGTAAGTGGAAGAAGTTCAATACCACCAGGACTCTTCCTAGAGCTGGCCGGCCAACTAAACTGCGCGATCGGGGGAGAAGGGCCTGAGTCAGGGAGGTGACCAAGAACCCGATGGTCACACTGTCAGAGCTCCAGAGGTCCTCTGTGGAGAGAGGAGAACCTTCCAGATGGACAATCATCTCTGCAGCAATCCACCAATCAGGCCTACTGTATGGTCGAGTCGCCAGACGGAAGCCACTCCTTAGTAAAAGGCACATGGCAGCCCATCTGGAGTTTGACAAAAGGCACCTGAAGGACTCTTAGACCATGAGATACAACGTTCTCAGGTGTGATGAGACTCTCTGGCCACGCTACCATATAGGCCTGATAGGTGGATTGCTGCAGAGATGTTTTTTTTTGCGCTGTCTGAATGCACAAAACTAACGCTTTTCAGTACGTTTCTGAGTCACTTTCTAGATCGGCTAGATATCAGATATGTGGTCATGCGACTTGAATGAGAACATCAAATTCATGTCACTTCTGGCTTTTGCATGCGCATAGAGCGCCGACTGACTGCTTAAGTCATTTACTTAAGGACCAGCAGCCACAGGGATCTCGTACTGTAGCAGTGCTACAGTAGCAATACAGCTGTTTTTACTTATAGTTCTGTGCAAAAGTCTTGGGCACATACAAAAATATGGCATAAGCAAAAGATCCTTTTGAAAACATTTCTGCATAAAAGAAAGTTCTATAGAAAGTAATAAAATAAACAGTCAGGATTTGGTTTAGGCACGGATTTGTGTAGTTTTATAAGAAAACAGCTGTTAGGTTTTACTGAGCTTGCTGGAGAATGAGATCTTCTAGTAACTTTGTCACGCTCGCTACTTTCTGTTTTTATGCAAATCCCAGGAGCGTACATTAGGTTTTTTGTTTCCATCAGAAACGTAGTCTTGTACTACATTTTTCTTTCTTTACAACCATGCATATATTCTCCTGTAATGTTATTTATTTATTAATTAAGGTATATATGGAAATACTGAATGATTTTGTGCATAATTATGCAGACATGATAAACATGTATAACACAATTGGTACAGCATATAATACAGTATGGTTTGCAGCTGTAGTCTGTATTCTGGTCTAGCTGTATTCAGTGTACGGTATGTCGCGTTCACAAACCGGCCCATGGACTTGGTATTCTGATGATGCATTTTTACATTCTGTTAAGAAGTTTGGCAGCAGTGTTGTGTAATATGCTTGCCATGTTTTCCGTATCAATGTTGCGGCAGCTTTCTGATCCAGTCAAGAGAACTATTTCTGTACATTTTGTCAAAGGCATTTCTAAAGAACAATAAATAAAGAATAAAAAAAAAACAATAATCTAGGTGTAAAAGTTTTTTGAAGACTATTTGCAAAAATTTTCCCTATGTAAGGTGAGTTTTGGGGACTTGGAAGAATGGAACAAGGACCAAAAGTGGCAACTTGCTGGTTGGGGGTTCGAACCGTAGTCCAATCCCTTAACCACATGAATTCATTCATTCATTCATCCTAGTGAGGACTTGTTGAAACCTTTTATTTAAACTCGTATCATTCTACCCTTACCTTCTTGACCAAACTCGTTGCCTGTTGAAGAATAGACAGCAATGACAAAAAAGGTGCATTGTTGCATCAGTTTCTATTTATAGTCACTGCAGTGTAACCAACCATTTTACTCGGCTCACATTTTAGTAAAAATGCACTCGCAGGCTAGAGTAGTTAGCGTGAATATTCCTTCTTCACAGATGAACCTGGTGCCATTACGGCGCTTCCACAGAATCACACGACTGGACAGCAATTAACCTTTACGGCTCGTTGGTCCTTGAAAGGAAAATAATTAGAATACGGTTCAGTACAGAGCATGATTGGAACATAATGGCTTTATCAGTTCCACTCAACCTACTGTAGCAGCAGAAGCCAGAAGGCCTCTTATTGTTCATGGCTCACGTAGCGGGCTACTGTGCAGAAAGAACGGATTCGCTGTCGTGATTCACGTCACTTCTGTCATCTCTGGGCCTGACCCAGCTGGAGTTTCGTGCAGCCACTGATGCGGATCAGAACGTGATCGTGACGCAGACCGGTGGGCGGCCGACTAAGAATAGCGATCTCCTACCATTTCCTGAGGACTTTTTAATGAGATTGGGATTAATTGAATTATCTTTGCACAGTTGAGGTGTTCCACCAGCAGCTTGCCATCTTCAGGAGGAAGAGAGATGTGCTGGTCCAGGACCTTACATGAACTACCTGTATTTCTTTATGAACGTGTCTAAATTGCTTTTAAAATTAGATTTAAAATGTCATCTGAATACTGCACGCACCCCCGGGAAAGGAACTTGTACAGTACCATTCCTTTCCAAAAATAATAACTACACATTGAGGATAAATAACAGGTTATGGGCGTGAATGCCATGTCGCCATGAGACAGATGGCATGGACCGCAGAGTCTGTGTGTCAGACTTATGCAAACTGCGTATTCCTAATGAATTCGATACACATACTGTACCTTTCATAAATGTTTTATATAATACCTTCAGATCTGTATCCATGACTACATCAACTAATCATCCACTTCAAGGCAACGTGTGGTTAGAATAGGAAGAGAGAGAGAAAGAAAAAAAAAAGCTTTTTCTTATATAGCATTCACTTATTTAATGAGTCCCAGCCATAGCCTGCATTAAAAGCAGCGGAGGATCCGGACTTGGTGTAAAAGCGGTTTCCATCCTACAGGAGATACATATTTTATATTTTTTTTATTTCCTGCTTTAGCGAAAATTTTACATCAAGCACTGAAGGCACTTAATGAGATTTGAGATGACTGGAATTGGGTTAAGGGCTGATCAACACTTTATTAAAGCCTGTGATGATTCTGCTGGACCTTGAATGGAATTCATGAATGGAGTTCACTTGAAGGTTTAGTAAAGACGCATGGTAAAAAAAAACAGTCAGGAGAAATCATAGCTAAGTTCAATAATGAAAGTAAGAGCATTTCCACATGCAGTGTGTGACGAATCAGCTGACGACCTGAATGACGGGGTTTTCACATCTATGGCTTATTTCAGGATTCAGGTTGTGGGAGTGTGTACCAGGTTGTTGATGTTTCAAATACAATCTACTTAGAAGTGTAGTTTGAGACGATTTTAGGTTTGAACCTCACCTCTTTTATACGATTCTTTTATACGACATCCTACTGTAGATGTCATATACATTCTTTAGTTTGTTTAGTCAGTGAAAAACATGAGTAATCAATCAGAATCAATGTGTTTTTTGACTTTTTATTTGAAAGCTACCAGCTAGCTTGCTAGCTACAACCGGGGGCCAATAGTTTTGAGAATAACGGATATTGATTTTCACAAAATCTGCTGCTTCAGTGGTTTTAGATCTTTTTGTCAGATGTTACTCTGGTATACTGAAGTATAATTACAGCATTTCATAAGTATCAAAGTGTTTTATTGAACGTTACATTAAGTTTATGCGACGAGACAATATTTGCAGGGTTGTTCCTTCTTTTTCAAGACCTCTGACCTCAATTCGCTCTGCCATGCTGTCGGTCAGCTTCTGGGTCACACCCTGACTGATCGCTGCCCATTCTTGCATAATTAGAGCTTGGAGTTTGTCAGAATTTCTGACTTTTTGTTTGTTCACCCACCTCTTGAGAATTGACCCCATGTTCTCAATGGGATTAAAGTCTGGGGAGTTTCCTGGCCATGGACCCAAAACTAACCCAAAACCGTTTTGTTCACCAATCCACTTACTGTAGTTTTCACTTTTGCCTTATGGTGAGGAGCTCCATCATTCTGGACAAGGCGTTGTTCATCACCGAACTGTTCTTGGATGGTTGGAAGAAGTTGCTCTCAGGTTGTTTTTGTACTGTTCTTTATTCATGAGGGTGGGAGGACTTAAAAAGGCTATGACCATTGACCATCTTAGCTTAGCTTAGGTAAGGTGTGTCTCTAGAATATCATACTTTTAAAGGTCCAAGAAATTCTAGTGGTGCCCCTGATTATATGGGCCAGGTAGCTCAGTGGTTAAGGCATTGGACTACGGTTCGGAAGATCCCAGGTTCAAACCCCACAACCACCAAGTTGCCACTGTTGGGCCCTTGAGCAAGGCCCTCAACTGCTCAGATGTGTAATGAGATAAAAATTGTAAGTCGCTCTGGATAAGAGGGTCTGCCAGATGACTAAATGATTATTGCTTGCACCTCCAGGGTTGGGGGTTCGAATCTCGCCTCTGCGTCAGGTATAACCCCTGGAGGGCACTTCTCCACTCATGACTTTCGTTCCAAGAATTCACTTCTCCACAGTTACCTCGTCTCAGCTACAGTCAACTGAACCTGGTTTAGTTTATTAGGTCATTAGCCTGTCTGTAAATAGCCTTTGTTCTGCATCTGTTCTGTTCAGTTCCTGGTGATGTCATGTTTATGTTCTTGTTCTTGCCTGGTTACTGATCCTGTTTGGTTTGTTCTAAACTCATCGTTAAAGCCTTAATATCTGTGATCGCGCCATATCCGTGAACACCCCGTACATGATGCTCTGGTCTGATTGTGTGTGCATGGTGGGATTCCTCCTGGTACTCTGGTTTTCTCCACCATTCAAAGACATGCATTATGGTTCTGATTGGCATTTCCAAGTTGCCCTGTTGTAGTGTATAATCGTTTGTTTAGTGTGGGTGTGTGCATGCATGTGGGCAGCCAGAGGCCAGGGTCCTCAGCTGTGTAACGTTCCCTTAAACAAATACCGCTGGCATGATGGATAGGTTGATGACGGTAATGTCTAGTAATACAGTATACTTACTAGACATTGCCGAGATAATGACATTATCTTTGTATACTTTACGGAATATCCTGATATCAAATCTCAATAGTTTAGCAAGGTCATCTATCTTTAATCGCACCGGACAGCAAGCTTCATCGCACACCATCAAAACTCATTAATCATACTTAGTGAATGGCACTAATGCGAAAAATGCCAAATAGGCTCCGAAAGCGAGACGCGGGGGGGTGGTGCTCTGCACTCTGCAGTGATTTATACTAATCATCATAAAACTTTCAACTCTTTAACATACTTAACTTCCAGATGTGTAAAATACCTACAGGCCATGAAGGGGTGCATGACCTTATAAAAATGTCAATGCTTAAAAAAAATGTTAAGATTTTTTTTTTTGCAAGCTGTTTCTCATGCATGGGATGTCTTCAGGGTGAAGTAGGAGTGGTGTAAATGACACAATCTTATATTGTGAGGTGTGTTGAAAGCGGTAGGGTTGTGTGTTGGATCATACTGTACCAATGTGTCAGTGTAAAGTCAGAGTTGTAATATTAATACTAGTGTTGTCAATCGATTAAAATGTTCTATCTAGTTGATCACAGTCGTAGTCTGTAATTGATCACGATTAATCACATTTTTTTTTAAATGCTCAGATTTACTTGTATTATGAACGTGCAATGTTGGAATAACGAAATGCATAACGAACTGGTTAGAGGAAACATTATGCAGTTTTATAATCTCTCAAACATTAAATCTCCAGAATGAGACTCGCACCGCATGCAGTGGCTGGGTAGTACTGTATGGGCGTTAGCTACCTGGGCCACCACTCCCACATCTTGTCATATTGTATTATAAAAATAAATAAATAAATAAAAACGTTTCTCTTGAATGTAGCTCGATCACATGACTTTGATTTTATCCAAGCTTCCATCTAGAAGCCTTTTATAGTGAAACTTGCCGTTCAGCACACCTGGTGATGTTTTCTCAGTCATCTCATTATTCGCGTTAATTATTGGTCTAATTATAATTATGGGAAGCCATGGGGGTCAAACTTGGTCATATGATCAATTTGCGTCAAAAAAAAAAAAGTAATTAGTTAAAATATCTACATTAATCCGTTATTATTGACAGCCCTAATCAGTCATATTTTTTTTTCTTTTTTTTGCTTATACTGTACCTGATGCTAGAATGTACACACTGCAGATGGTTGTGCTTCCAGTTACTTTTAGTTTGGGTGTCAGGTTTAACTTTACCAGGACACCCTGTAGGTATACTTGCGTAGTCAACTTGTATTTGATTTTGTATTTTTTTTTTATCTACAATGTACAGCATGCCCTGTACTGTACAGAATGTACAGTTTAACACCCTATACATCTCCTATACCATGTTTTTGCAGACTTACCATATTCAACATATTTGCTCAATAAATTCTTATTTACATTTAGGCATTTGGCAGACCCTCTTATCCAGAGCGACTTACATTTTTATCTCATTACACATCTGAGCAGTTGAGGGTTAAGGGCCTTGCTCAAGGGCCCAACAGTGGCAACTTGGTGGTTGTGGGGTTTGAACCTGGGATCTTCCGAACCATAGTCCAATGCTTTAACCACTGAGCTACACCTGGCCCCCTCTTATAAGTTTTTGACTTTTCTGGTGCTCTAGCTCAGCTTACAGCATGTGACAGATGAAGCTTTTCAGGTCCGTCGTACTGTAGCTCAGTACCCAGATAGCAGAACAACATTGAATCATCGTTGAATCAACATTAAAGCATCAACCAACTTGTCATTGAATCAATGTTGAAATTTCAATGTTAAACGTTGATTTTTCATCAGGTTTGCACCTTGAAATAATGTTATTTCAATGATGAAAAATAGATCAAGATGGGCATAAAATCAATGTTTGTTCAACGTAAATTCAATCACTTATTTTACATTGAATCAACATTGAATCAACATTGAAGCAATTATAGTTTAGTCTTGCTTTATGAACAGCAAGATTCTATGACAGTAAATCATGTCCGTTTTGGTTTATTTCTTTAAATCAGAGACCATGTAGGGCTGAAAAACATTTTTTTTTAACAAAAAGTCAGTAACTCAACATCCTTCAGTTTACATGTAAACATATTTATTTATTTATGCTCCATACCCATTTAAACAGGAAGTAACATCACAATTACAATAAAACAACTATATAATAAAACACACTACAACTTACATACAAATTATTATAAACTGGATGACAAAATGAGTTTTTAGAAGAGAACTATTAGAAGAGATTGTTAATTCTGAATTCATAAAACAGAATCTAACTGCCAAGAGAAGAGACTGGAAAACCATAATATAAAAATGGCAGCCTGCCTCAGCAAAATTCAGTCAAATGCAAATAGAAACAACCAAGTCAGAAACACAACAGATGACTGAAACATTATTCGTAAGTTGAAATGTATTTACGCAGCAAAACAGATAAGGCATAAGATAATAAGAGATAATAAGAGAGTCTGAACTTATGGTTTTCCACCACGAGCAATTCCCCCCAGCCGTTCTGGGACATAACGAAGCCATTTCTGAACTGTTGAAGCAAAGAAACTCTGTAAAAAACATTGATACAGTCTTTTTAACATTAAGGCACAAGCATGAATCATTCAGCCATTTTTGTAAGTCATCTAAGGCTAATGAAAGCTGATGGGCTGCATCATCAGCACTTTTAGCTTGTGTAAAAATTACCGTATCATCTGCATACATGATCATGTCCACATGTCCAAATTCTGTGCCTCTCCTTGGTTTCATACGGATTACATAAACTGAGAATATTTGTTTTCAATGTGACTTGCATCATTTAAAAGTAGACACTTTAAGCTTTATATAGATATATTTCTCATTTCAGTTAATTTTAGTGACGTGTTTCAAAAAGATTTTCACGGAGACTGAGGTTTCATATATGTGCATATATCCTCATATACTGTATGTGGCCAATTAGGATTAGTTTTTTGCATTTTTTTTGTTAGTTCTTAGTTATTGCCTTGATAATAGAAAATATGAGCTAGGCATCATGTATGACAGTTGCCAAAGTGAGATATGAGCTAAAATGACCAGATCCTGCCATAGGAGACATATCTTGTATGTACATATAGGGCTTATATGTGGATATAAAGAAGCAATACAGGAGACCTATATGGCCTGTATATGCACATATATGCACCTCAATGTTGCCTACATGTGGCATATATACGCATATTTGCAGCATATATATTATCATATATATGCATATATACTGCATATAGGTTTCATATATGCGCATATATCCTCATATTTACATTTACATTTAGGCATTTGGCAGACGCTCTTATCCAGAGCGACTTACATTTTTATCTCATTATACATCTGAGCAGTTGAGGGTTAAGGGCCTTGCTCAGGGGCCCAACAGTGGCAACTTGGTGGTTGTGGGGTTTGAACCTGGGATCTTCCGAACTGTAGTCCAAGGCCTTAACCACTGAGCTACCCCTGGCCCCATATAGGTGCGGTTATATGCGCATATATACTGCATATAGGTTTCATATATGCACATATGTCATCATATAGGTGCGGATATATGCGCATATATACTGCATATAGGTTTCATATATGCGCATATATCCTCATATAAGTTCTTTCCATGTGGGGCACGCACACTGCTCTGGGTCAGACACAGACAACGGGAAACAGGAACTAAGCTCTCAAACAAATGCTTCCCAACAGAATACCGTAGGTCGCATCGCCAAAATTCTTTCACCGTGAGTGGCAGGAACTTCCAGACTACAACATATTGAATTCTCATGCCTGTAGAGTGTATTATAATGACGTGGCGACAGTGTAAAAACACCTTCCGATGTTAAATGCGAGGCGAAAATTGAGTACTTTTGAACGGCAAACAGGAATTAAGCTCTCAAATGAGTAAACTACACCCTAAAAAATGCTGGGTTAAAAACAACCCAATCTGGGTTGTTTTTAACCCAGCTGCTAGGTAAATATAGGACTAACTAAATGCTGGATTAATGTAACCCAGCAAGATGGGTTATTTGTTTAACCCAACAAGATGGGTTAAATATTCAATCCAAATGCTAGGTCATATTTAACTATAATGCTGGGTTAATTCCACCACATAAATTGGTCTATTTGTGAGGTAGAATTGGGTTAATTCTACCTCACAAATAGGTTATTATTATTTTCATGTTTTACAGTGAATCTGTAAAAAAAAAAAAAAAAAAAAAAAAAAAAAAAAAACCACGCATGTCTATTAAACAGTTAAATTACTTTGATATACTGGTCTATTACAAAAAACATACATGTATGCAATAAACATCATCCTATTAAATGTTCTTAGAAAAAACATTTATTTTTCAAAAGCACAAGAACAGATAATCAACAGTGACATCATTACTATACTATTACTGATAAGAGCAGAATGGAGTAATTGAACAAATAGGCTGAAGCAACTTCTACAGAGCAGGATCAAAACTATCCAGCCCTGGTCTCATTTTAACATACAAACACTGTCTGTCTATGACTTTTCAGGTAGGTCTCGCTATTTCATAGCAACATTACAACATTACTGAGAGCAGCGCTGGTCATTATCTCCCAACGTCAGGATGTAGGGGTACGGCCTCGACACTTCAGCCTGCTGGAGGTATTCCACCATGTTGGTTCCAACCTTAGAAAGAAAGAAATGAAAAAGTTAAAATTTTGTTGAATAGCAAAGATTAAACTGAATAAGACTCTCAATTTCGTGTGAAATACGATTGATACTAAAAAATTACAAAGCTGCCCATTAAGATAGGATATAGGTAACCTAAAACAAAAACATGGAGACAGCTACTACCAAAAATAAAACAGCAGAATAAGCATGGCTTTTAGGATACAACTCTTTATGTCAGACTAGTTGATATTGTAGTCTGCATTGATTTTAAGCTAATTACCGAAAAAATTTTATAGCTGGTGTCATACTGGTACATTACAATCACCAAAATATTAATACTTCCATCTAGTAGTTACCTGTACCGCTGTGGTACTTTTTCCTGTAGTTGGCGCGCTGACTGATAGTTAATTTAACTTTGGTTAAAGAGAGCTACCTGGTTAGCTTACATGCTATTACTGGTGATACATTTGCATACTTGCCAAAGGGGGAAAGGTGTAAAATATTGTTATAACTCGGGAGAAACGCAGGAGAAATTTGACCGCAGAGTAAATTACTAGCTAGTGAAAAACGGGAGGGTTAGCAGGTCTGTACATTTGTGAGAGGGTCAGTGTTTTGTAACACACCAGCATTTTATTGTCTCAAGCAGTGAGTTTAATAAAGTTCTAAAGTGGTTGCTAATGCTAGCAAACTAACTAAATGCCTGGTCATGCTAACACTACAGTTAACAGTTTAGCGTTCATTCATCACTTCACCATCTTCGTAACCCTGCAAACATTCTACAGAGAAGCTAAAAAGCTCAGACATCTTAGCCGTTTCTTTCATACACAGGTGGGGTGGCTAGCAGCTATTCTCAGCTAAATTATCATCCAGTACCTCAGACCAGCCGGAAAGTTTGTGTGTAACCTTAACACGGTAACAGTAATAAATGTTACATATAGTAATAATTTTTCAGTCATATGTGAATTAGGTGAGTGAACATGTGTATACAGACCTTGTATTTAACGTCATTTCCCCTTAAATGTCCGAGGAGGATGAACCGTCATCAGCGGTGTGGGAGCTCAAGAGACACGAAGCTGAGTGACAGCCGCTGAATCCACCGGTGAACTTTGGGGGAGGGGCCAAGCAAACTTCAACCCAGCAGCTGGGTTACACAAAAACTACCCAACTCTCTGTAAATAACCCAGAAAAATGACCCAACAGCGGCAACCCAGCGTTTGGGTAGAAAAAACAACCCAGCATTTTTTAGAGTGTAGGCAGCAAGGTAAATACACAAAACTTACCGTCAAATTATTTTTTTTCCTTAATAACTATATATATATATATATATATATATATATATATATATATATATATATATTTTTTTTTTTTTTTTTTAATTATTTTATTTATTTATTTATTTTATTTTTTTAAGCACCATGGCAAATCTCTCGTAGTCAATTTTTTAACCTGTTTTAAACACATACACACATGCATACACATTTTTATAGAAATGCACTTAGTTAATTTAATTTGCCTTACATTGTTGAATGAGGATGGGTTCCAAAACCAAAAATCAACATTGATTCAATGTTTGTCTTTTCAACACAGAAAAGCATTGAATTATCAACATTGATTCAACATTATTTAGCATTGAAAAATCAACCTCAACCAAAATGATGATTCTGATGAAATTTCAACATTGAATCAATGTCACCTTGCTATCTGGGTATGTTAAAACTCTGAGTTACTGTTCAGAAGGTCGGCGGTTTGAGTCCCAGCTCCGCCTGGTTGCCGAGGTTAGGCCCTTAACCCTGACCCAACGCTCTGACCCCAGCCTGCTAACAGTAACAAAGGTTGGATATGCAAAGAATAACGAATTTCACCGTTTTCACTTAACTTGCATGAGCTTAAAGATTGTCATGTGTAGATTTGTGTACTTCTTATTGCAAAAGCATCCATTTTAAGTTGTGTGTGTGTGAAGGCTGGAGGGATGTGAAGTATAATGGGTGTTCTTTGCTCTGGGCAAAAAGGAAAAAAAAAAGTCAAAAAGCTGATTGGTGTTATTATCTGACAAAGCTTACGGCTTTGCTCTGGAAAATTCTCCTTGTGTCCTCTAGAAGGTCAGATTAATTTGATTTCTTTTTTCTCCCCCAATAGAGAGAGTATCTGAGTACTGGGGTTTGGCAAAGCTTGATTATGTCTTACCAATGAGACAAAAAAAAAAAAAGTAGTTACTAGCCAAAGAATGGTATTTCATCTGAAGTCTCTATGAAGTGATGCTGCATATTGCAAGTTCTGCTTGAGACATGAACATAATAGGGATCCGATCCGTGCCGTGTGCGAGTGCGGAGGTTAGGCCGTTAAAGCGGGCGTGGCCCTCGCACTGGTTACTAAGGGTTCTAGTTTATGGGGAATTAAATATGATCCTGCAGTAAATTAGTGTTACAAGGTTGCTTGTTAATGACCATGTATACACTTTTCTCCCCCGCTGGAAGGAGAACGCTTCGGCAGAGTAACGCTGCAGGTCTGTACGTGCTCCATAAAACAAGTTTGAGTTATGAAATAATCTGTATGACACTCGAATAGCTAAAAATAATGTCAGTGTATAGGAGAGAGCCTGGTATAACTGCCATGGTCAGAGTGTGTGTGTGTGTGTCTGTGTATTTTCAGAAATATTTCCTTATTTCCTTCCACCCACTTCAGACTAAAATACCCCGGACATGACGAGATAAGAGCTCTTCATTTCCATCTATAACCTCCATGTTCTTTATTAGTCACGGAAGGCTAATCTTAGTTCTGCCACGTTGGACATCCTCCTGCTCTGTGCTGTGACATGGGGATAGACGAAGCAAAGGTCTGTTTCATTTAGGACTCTTATACTGTAGGTGTGTGTGTGTCCATGCGGGTTGTACAGTATCTTGGAGGGCGTACAGTATGTGTGCGCGTAAGGTGGGCTCTCAAGGACAGTACGCTCTCCGAGAAGCCGGAGCGATGAGGCACGTCACGTGCAAAAGCGTGATGCGCACACGGATCTTAGACAGATTGGGTTCACACACAGAGGTCACACAGATGCAGGAGAACACACACACACTTACCGGTCACACGTACACTTACACATATGTATATAGGGCGGGTATATTTATAAAGCGACAGTATAAGGAAACCCTGCTTCTGGAGGGTCCTGGATCTTTAAGGCACACACAAAATGAATAGGTGGGCGGAGTACACTGATCTTGTGACTGAGTAAAAGTAGAGAATTGCTGGGAAATATCACTCAAGTAAAAGTACAAGTCCTCCATTCACTTGTGTACCCGAGTAAAAGTTCTCACCTTCAAATGTACTTAAAATACCAAAATTCCAGGACTAACAGCATCCTACAGTATTTCACAGTAAAAATCTCATCTATCTACCTAAAAGTTGATTTATTTTAGTAATGCAACTAAATACGTGAATCTCATGTATTATATAGGTTCGTTACATATAAAAAGTGTTTTAATTTTGACGATTATGGTTTACCAGCTAATGAAAACCCAAAATTCAAAACCCCCCCAAATTTTTATATTACTTAAGAGCAATTTAAGAAATAAAAATAACAAAAAAAGATTTTTAACACAGACTTGTTGGACAACTCAAAAGTACGTCTGGTACAAGACTCCGTTTGCATGAATTACTGCAGCAATGCGAAATAAAAGCCTGGACTGTTGCTCAGTGGGCCAAGAAAGTCCTCTCTGACAAATGAAATACAAAATGTGCTTATGTTTGAAATTGTCAGCAGGGGGGCAAAGTTTCCGCTACACGCCACTGTTACTGGGTAACGCAATGCCAAGCGGAAATTCCGGTAAAGTAAAAGTTCAAATATTTGCTGTGGGGGGGGGGGGTAATTTAATGCTAATGTGTACAGTAAAGGCAATATAGTTCAAGTGTAATACAAACATTTTTTATTATAACAATGCAAAGTCAAAATATAGAAATGCATGACAGACTGGTTATAGGAAACAAATTAGGCAGTTTTATAATATCTTAAACATTAAAATTTAACATATGTTAAATTAAAATCTCTGGAATGGGACCGGCATTGGCTGGCTAGGATGGGGCCTGGCAACCCACCAGTGGCGGGGTTCGAACCCGGATCCATTCTTAGATCCCAAAATCAACAAGCTAGATCCTTAGCCGCCTGAGCCACCACTCCCATGTCTTACTTTTAATGTATTCATGTAAAAATAGTACCTACTCTTGAAGGTACCTCGAGCACACAACTTCTTTTATAATAAAGTTTTATTCAAACTTCCATCAAGAAGCTTTTTAATAATGAAACGTTATCATACACAGCTGGGTAACCGCGCTGCGATTATGGGGAGCCATTACGGTCAAACTTGGTCATACTGCATGATTAATTTGCGTAAAAAAAATAGTAGAGTTACAATTTCTATATTAATCACATGGTTTAATACATTAATACTGACATCTAATACTTACAGTTAAAAAGTTAAGACAACAGTTAAGCCTAATTTTATTTATTTATCAGTAGCCAAGATTTGTACGGCTCTTGGTTTCTACAGTATGTGGATGAAACGGCTTTAAATGTAACCCAAGTATATATTGCACTGCACAGATTTTTCTCCGATTGACAAACTTTATTTTTCAGACAAATACAGGTCGACCTTTTGACTAAGACCTTTAAGTCCTTCATGGAGTGCGTGAATACAAGAGCTCGTCGGGTTGGTCCTTAGTCCTGTAGGTGGCCCTGTTTCGTGCTAATCTATGTCCTTGAAAATAATATGATTCTATATTACTGGTGAGTGTCAGGGTATAATCTGAGATATGAGAAATGCTAACAGTCTGTCATAGGGCCTGGGTGTGACTTTGAGTCTGGTTTGAAAAGAAAATTGTGTCTGAGCACAATGACGACGCACTCAAGGCTTTCATGAGATCTATTCTGGAGACAAAAGGTATATTTCTTCAGAAATTGAAGCTTGTGATAAGGACAGAGTCTACCTATGATGAAAATTGTACCTTATCTCTCAACTGTATCTGGCCATCACAAAAGAAGGGAGGTACAGTATGTCTGGAAGTAAAGACTATATACAGGGGGGGAAAACAACAAAACCTGATGACCGAGACAAGCTTTTGGACCAAAATACAGATTTTCAGCGCACAACAGGCTTGTATTAGTGTGTTCTTCGGATTCTGAATGGTAATAAGAGGGCAAAACTGTTCATGGTTCAGACAAATGATGTATGGAAAGCTTCTTAAAGAGCAGACTTTTTTTTTTTGGTGTATTAAGAATTTACATCACATACTGTAGGACAAAAAAAAAAACTCAGGACAATCAGAATTTCTTCTGGTTCAAGTAAACTGTCATTGAAGCACAATGGATTCATCCAATACTTTACTAATGAACATCTGAGGAATCTAGAACAGTTTAATTATCTTAGGTCACTAGTGAAAGCACTTGAGCAAATTCAGACTCTCTGTAATGTTGAGAGAGGAATAATTTCCCAGGCCTTTTTTATAATAACTTATAATTTTGTGCAATTATTTCAGCTTTGTTGTAAGTTACATGGCCGGTCCATTGGCGCAGCAGGTAGTACTTCTGTGCCTCACATTTCCAGGGTTAAATCTACAGTAGCAGTATCGATGTGGGGGCTACAACAGGGTCTCTGCTATGATCTGAAATGCATGTAGATGAATTGGCTGCTCTAAAGTGTGAATGTGTGAGTGACACCGGCAACCTTGAAGGCTACATCATGAACTATTTTGTTCATGTTTGTTTGTTGGCGGCACGTTGGTGAGATGGTTAGCACTGTGGCCTCACACCTCTAGGTCCTGGGTTCAAATCCCACCTCAGGGTCTATGTGCAAAGAGTTTGCATGTTCTCCCCGTGTTTGGTGGGTTTCCTCCGGGTACTCCGGTTTCCTCCTACAGTCCAAAGAGCTGAAAATAAGGCTGATTGGCGTTCCAAAATTGCCCGTTGCGTGTGAATGAGCAAGGGAGTGTTTGTATTACAATTTGAAAACTTGAATTAGTTTAATCCTCATGTCTTTGCTTTATAGGTGGAAACCAGAGTAATGTAATTCCCATTCATATGAACGAGCTCCATTCTGTAAGTCCAATTTGTTCGTAAGTCCAACAAACATTGTCTAGGTACTAGGATGCCAACACAATTAGCTATAATCAGTGTACAGTGGAGAATAATTTGTTCCGGAAATGGGCTCATATTCCAAAACACTCGTAAATCAAAGCTAATTTTCCCATAAGAAATAATGCAAATTCTAATTATTCGTTCCACAGCCCAAAAAATAAATACATAAAAATAATTAACACAAAATCTAAAGTAAAATTAACCTGCAAAAACGTAGAAATTAATCCCGTCAGATAAGTGTTCCATTTATGCGCACAGGCGCTGTGTGTGTTTTTCTCTGTCTTGCGCTGCTGAGTGTGTGTGTTGTGTGTGTGTGTGTGTGTGTGTGTGTGTGTGTGTGTGCGCGCACAACACACTCAAACACTGACACACACTAAAGACGAGAGAGAGAGAGAGAGAGTGTGTGTGTGAGAACCGGCGCGGTATCAAATTACGCACATGCACACACACAACACACATACTGCAGCGCAATATGCAGAGCACTGCGGTGCTCGTAAACCAAGGCAATGGTCGTTTTCCAAGTCAAAACGTATTAAAAATCTTTCCTCGTCTTGCGGAACACTCGCAAACCGCGTTAATCGCAATCCGACGTTTTACTGTATTACTGTACAATGTTCTTTAGTATTGAACATTTTATGTTAAAAGAATGAGCGATGTCTGCCATCTTTTTGCCTGACTTCATTCTTTCAATTATTTTCTCAAAATAGTTTTATCGCTATTGCTTGACATTTCTTAGCTTCATCGCCGATGCTTTTACACCTGCTGAACATGTGATCCGTTACGATCATTGAAAGTTCGTAACTTGAATGTTTGTATGTAGGGGACTTAAGGTACTAGGAGGTAAACCCACAAAACACAGGGGAAAATATGCAAACTGCAGGCACACAGACCTGAGGCAGCGATCTAACCCCTGGAATTGCAAGGCGACAGTGCTAACCATGACACCGCTATTTAAATATTTAAAGCATTTTAATGAACAACATTATAAAAACAACTGTTATTTAGGACAGCCATTAATCTCATGTGAAGGAAAAAAATATAAAAGAATGAGGAATTTGGATCGATTGCATATTCTTTTCATCATTTTCATCTGAAGCGCAAGGATATTCTACACTTATTAATAAATTCATCGAGGTTTAAAAGTACATCGGTTTGAAAAAGGAGAAGAACAGAAAAAGACTATGTAATTATCATAGATAGCATGACACTGACTCCAACTATGATGACCCAACTTTTTTGCAAAACTTAATAATGAGTCTGGCTACATCAGCGGCTCCTTGTCTTATCAGAGAAGACTTCAATGTTTTCCAGGATGGATCATTAGATCGTGTAGCCCTTAGGACATTCACCCCTTCAAAGCCTGCTCTAATTCTTAATCAAACGCTTAAAAGATCCAGGGCCCAATGACATTTCCACGTGTTCAGTGCTTCTCAAAGGAGAAATGACTTTGTCCAAATGTGCATAGTTCTTATCCTAGACACGTTATATTTCACGACATGAAAGTAGTGATTATTACAATACAATGTGTGCACCTTGCACCTTGCTGCCGCAGTACCTGATCATGAAGCAATGTCCAATTACCTAGAAAGTGGAAGAAATGAAGCCCCGCCCACTTCCTAGGCAGTGGAAATTCGACCGTTTATGCTAGAAGATTTTGATTCTGTAAATTAGTGGAGTCTGTATAAGCAAAAGAGGTGTTGTCTATATTTTGGGTCAGAACTGTATCATTGTTCAATGATATCTTTACGTTTCATACGTTGGAGGACCCGAAACCAGTCTCAGAAAATGTCTGTCTTTGGCAGTACTTTGGTATTTTTCTGAAGCTAAACCTGCACCTTAAATGAAATCAAAATGTTTAGTAGAAGTGACGTTATTAACAATTTTGTGCAAGATTATAAAACAACAGTTTTGACAGTGTACATTAAACTGTGGGCGCGTCTTAAATAGATCGCTGAATAGAAATTAATGGAACTTTTAATTTAATAAAATTTAATAATCTACTTTAAAGTAATCCATTAATGCCTCCTAGTGGCGCAGTGGTAAAAGCGCTCACCCTATCATCCGGAGATCGCTGGTTCGGTTCCCGGGTGATGCTGTTTTCCTCTCGCAGCTGGAGGCACAGAGAGAGCTGATTGGCTGTGCTCTCTCAAGGGGGAGGGATGAGAGATACTTAGTGCTCCCACATTAATCACGGCTATACAGCCAATCAGGGGCGTCTGTGAGCATGCGGAAGGAGTGGATAGCGCTATCCTCCGAGTGTGTTACTCCGCCCCTAATGGTGAGTGAGCAAGCAGTTCGAAAAGATGCAGTGGGCTGACGTCACGCAGTTCGGAGGAAACACGATAGTTTTCGCCCTCCCGACTGAGTGGTAGTGGTAGCCTTAATGTGGAGCCCCCTAGTGACGGGGAGGAATTGGACATGACTAATATTGGGGAGAAAATTGTAAAAACCCAAAAAATAATAATAAAATAAATTGGGATTAGTTCATATTTTCACTTTCCTAAGTGAATTTTAAGACAAAACTTTATCCGATCTACTTTTTCAAGACGTGTATGTGAGAATAAACATGAAATATCACTCTCGCACATTTTTAGCTCTAACCCTTTAACTATTTCTACAAACTATTTTTCCGTCAACGCGGCGTACGTCCAAAAGTTTAGAAATATGATAAAGAATGCATTTAATAATGAAGGATCACCAAGTTCACTTGATCCGGTTATGATCATGCACTTCATCTTACTTACATTCAACACTGGCTAAATCTGTGTCATTTGTAGTTCTTTAGTCTTCTTTCATTTTGAATTCTGATATGTGTTCCTACACTTGAAGTAAGAAAAACCTATCCATACACTCCTTATTCACTTTTGTCCCATCATCAGACAAGGTTTGAGATATACGAAGTGCACTGAAATAAACGTGTATCTGGTTCATCATCGAGACGACTTAACATTTCCATGTTGACGCTATTACTAGATGAGTGATGATATAATACGGAGCTGCAGCACTAATATACTATTAATCCTCGACTCCACCAAGTCGTACGGAGTCAGAAGCACGGCTGGAGAATGGGAAATGGTTGTTTAAAGTGGAAAAAGCTTGGCTAGACTTCAGAAGTAATTGCATTCAGGCTTGAATTTCAGCGCATGGAGGCTTGAATAAGCAGTATAGTCCATTAAAAAGACATCGGCCTGGTTCCACTCTGTCTGCCTCCCACCCCACCACCACTTCACCACCACCTCAGCACCACCTCAGCACCCTGCACATCACTGGCACTAATGCAGATGCTCATACTGCGCTCACACTGAGCCATGCCCTTTCTCACACAGAGACTCAGTGGGCTCCAAAAGTCTCACTAGTGGAAATGCTTCTCGCCTGTCTTTGTAATTAATAAATTTTTATTTAAATATTTTGTTTGTTTTTTCAATTTAACACATGTTTTTGTTTAAATTGACCTTATCGGCAGCAACCAGAGTGAAAAATAATGATGTTAACATGAATTGGAGAGCTTTTTAGCATTTAGTGCATCCATAATTTTTTTGCTTCTTTTGCTTTAAAGGGCACCTATAATGCAAAATCTTTTTATTTATTTTTTGTAATTTCTAGATATTCCGACAGAGCTGCAGTGTACAGTATGTGTGTAAAACTGAGGGCAGGAAAAAAACCCGTCCTTCTTTCATTTTTCTTTGTTGTTTAACGGCATTTAGAATCCAGTAGGTTACATCACCGCCAACTGCACATCTTATTCTCCCTCATCTTTCTGGATCATTTTCCAGACCAGCTTTCCTTAAAACCATCTAATGTTTCCGTCCCTGATATTGACTTGACTTGTCCCGTGTCTTAAACTTTTTGTCCGCTTTACCCGCCACGTCCACACATATTCTCTTCTTGAGACGAGTACCACTTAGCATCTAGTTGGTATCTTGTTCTGTAGGTTGCATTGCGTTCCTCCATTTTTGTTTTAGCCATGACTTGATTTTTCCCTACTGTGACCTCATAAGAACCCCTCCCCCGACTTGTTTTTTTTCCCTACTGTGACCTCATAAGAACCCCTCCCCCGACTTGTTTTTTTTCCCTACTGTGACATAAGAACCCCTCCCCCGACTTGTTTTTTTCCCCTACTGTGACCTCATAAGAAGAGCCCCCGACCCCCCCACCCTACCCCTGCTGTTCCGTTGTAAGGGGCGTGGTTCCTTTTTCATTCATTCATTCCACAGGAGCTTATTTCTATAGACATTGAAACGGCACAGTTGGAGGAGGAGTGAAAATTAATTGAGTTGGTAGTATGATAAGGTGAGGGTTATTGCAGCTGGAGCATAAACACACACACTTTAGGGTAGCTCTGAGACCTGTCTTAACTTGTTAAAGAAATATAGAACTAATAATTACAGGACATTTTTAAT
The DNA here is from genome assembly GCA_030522415.1 of Channallabes apus. Classification (NCBI taxonomy): domain Eukaryota; kingdom Metazoa; phylum Chordata; class Actinopteri; order Siluriformes; family Clariidae; genus Channallabes; species Channallabes apus. Next base: position 27,482,982 of record CM060127.1, on the reverse strand, counting down.
AACAGTGTGCACTCCAGCTGACAAGTTTGTATATCATTTTTGTAGCCAGAATAATTTCTGTGTCTAACATTTGAGAAGCCTTTCACATTGTTGTAGCAAAAATTATATACGACTAACCACGGTTATGGACGGACTTGTGGATGTCTCACACATGCACGTTTTCAGCACTGTGGAGTTGTACGTTGAGGATGCAGGCAGGATCTACAGTATGCACAGGAAAGGAGGAGCTAAATATTACTACTATATTAATTTCAACTTGAAAAAGGGCACTGGTGGCTCAGTGGTAGGTGTTTCGCCTGGCATGCGGAAGGCCCGGGTTCGATTCCCAGCCAGTGCCCAAACCCCAGCCACTGGATGCAGTGCCAGTCCCTAGCCCGGATACAATGGGAGGGTTGCGTCAGGAAGGGCATCCGGCGTAAAACCTGTGCCAAGTTGTAGTGCGGACTGGATAGTCCGCTGTGGCGACCCCTCGTCGGGAGCAGCCGAAAGACAAAAAAAAATAAAAAATTAATTTCAACATGAAAAATTTATTCATCTCTTTTCTGATGGTTACATGATCGCATCGCCGATGGTGCGACTACAGACATCTTTAGATGAAACATAATACTACACACTGCAGCCATAATTTAATTTAAGTTTTTTATGAAACGGTATAGATAATAGATAACTGTTGAAGTGTGTTTATTTTTTGGGCTCCTTTGTATATTTAAGCAAGTACTGTTGTAATGAATATCGGCACGGTTGTGCCAAGAGGTTTTCTTCCAAGATTGCCCTGTATTTGGCTCCATCCATCTTCCCATCAACTCTGACCAGCTTCCCTGTCCCTGCTGAAGAGAAGCACCCCCACAGCATGATGCTGCCACCACCATATTTGACAGTGGGGATGGTGTGTTCAGAGTGATGTGCAGTGTTAGTTTTCCGCCACACATAGCGTTTTGCATTTTGGCCAAAAAGTTCCATTTTGGTCTCATCTGACCAGAGCACCTTCTTCCACATGTTTGCTGTGCAAACGGGACTTCTTATGGTTTTCTGTTAACAATGGCTTTCTTCTTGCCACTCTTCCATAAAGGCCAACTTTGTGCAGTGCACGACTAATAGTTGTCCTATGGACAGATTCCCCCACCTGAGCTGTAGATCTCTGCAGCTCGTCCAGAGTCACCATGGGCCTCTCGGCTGCATTTCTGATCAGCGCTCTCCTTGTTCGGCCTGTGAGTTTAGGTGGACGGCCTTGTCTTGGTAGGTTCCGTGGGATGTTCAAGGCTTTGGAAATCTTTTTGTAGCCTACGCCTGCTTTAATTTCTCAATAACTTTATCCCTGACCTGTCTGGTGTGTTCTTTGGACTTCATGGTGTTGTTGCTCCCAATATTCTCTTAGACAACCTCTGAGGCCGTCACAGAGCAGCTGTATTTGTACTGACATTAGATTACATACAGGTGCACTCTATTTAGTCATTAGCACTCATCAGGCAATGTCTATGGGCAACTGACTGCACTCAGACCAAAGGGGGCTGAATAATTACGCACACACCACTTTGCAGTTATTTATTTGTAAAAAATGTTTGGAATCATGTATGATTTTCGTTCCACTTCTCACGTGTACACCACTTTGTATTGGTCTTTCACGTGGAATTCCAATAAAATTGATTCATGTTTGTGGCTGTAATGTGACAAAATGTGGAAAAGTTCAAGGGGGCCGAATACTTTTGCAAGCCACTGTATATATTGAATGAAAAGTCTGAATATATTGAATAGATTCCGAATATATTCAATGGATTCCGGATATATTGAATGAAACTCTATATATATTGAATGAAAGTCTGAAGCCGAAGAAGTTAAGAGTACAGTTGATGTGCAAACAACAGCATTAGGCATAATGCGAGCTTGTAGCCAAGAACATTCACAGGGGGCGAAATTAATTAGAGCAAGCTACAATGAAACTGACCATAATAGCCTAGTTCACGACGAAACACTGGGCTTAAATACAACGCAAATCAACTGGGAAAACCAAACGCAGCTGTGACACATTAGGGAGGAAAAAGTAATAACCTGTGGCGGGTTTAAACGTATTCGAATGTGGAAATCTGATATAGAGTGCGAATAAGAGCAGCTAGTCTAAATAACAGCAACAGAGGTCTTTAAAGTGAGCTTAGATCCAAGATTGAAAAACAGACTTAGGAATGAGAGTCCAGTTTTAACGACCAGGGTTAGAGCCCTTTGACAAGGGTAGAGCAGGTGAGCAACCAACAGATTGCAGGAACCAATTGCAGTGGGCGGGATCTGAAAACGCAGAGAGAGAGAGAGAGAGAGAGACGCAAATAAAGCAAAGAATCCAAATATAAACTCAATATGGTACCAGTGTTCCTTTCTGAATGTGCTTCTGTGACTGGTTGTGAATGTGGGTTTTGTCAGGCAGCTGCTCTCTCCTCGCCTACGCTCACCCATGCTGCGACCTACAGTTAGTGTAATTAACCACTGTACCACACCTGGAACACTGAGTGATACATGCTATACTGTAAGTAAACGTCCCAGTGCTGTTATCGTCCATTATCACCACTCGTGGAACGGCTTTCGTCCAATCAGTTTACTCGGTCGTATAATGAATGCACTGTAATAAAACAGTCTTTATCCTAAGATTTGGCCAAATCTCCGCGTACTTTCCATACTTGTTTCGAGACTTTATTTACAACAAAAATAAACATCCTCCATGTAATCTCCATCTCTTTGTAAAAACCCACAGTGTCGTCTCGCCCACTCACTCACGATGAACTCGTTTGAACACATCTGGTGTTATACATGTAATTACTTAATTATGTTAATTTCCCCTTTGTATGGAGACGTTCTGGACGCGCTGTGGATCCAGCTGCTGAGATCATCATGGATAAAGCTCCGAGCGGAACTCGCTAGTGAAAACACTGACCTTGTTGTGAATCGGACAAAAAAAATAAAAAATCCGAAGTGTAACACCTGGTAATCCTTAAGCTTTAAACGGAACAGTAATTTGAGCATTTGACCCCCTAAATCTAACGTGCTGCAAAGCTTTTTCAACAAACTTATTATGTGTGCAGCGTTTTTCTCCTTGAATTTGCATGCCGAGCACACTTTTCTCTCCTTTTCAGCGGCCTAATTGTGGCTTCTCATTGCGCCATTGAGTATCGTGCTTGGTGTGAAAATGCACTCGCGTGTACACATGCTCTCTCTCTCTCTCTCTCATTCACATCTCTAAATCCCGTATCGTTTTCAAACAGTAATCAACAATCCGACAATCCGTCATTAGACATAATTGCCACTACTTCACATTGCATGTTTAATTGCCTGTCCAAATGTGTCTTTTCTTTTCTCTGTGGGTGATCGTGATGGGAAATGATTATTGTCTGCAGTCTTGGGTTTATGGAAGCACAGAGGACAGACCCAAACACCTGTGATCATGTGATCTCTCATTCTCTACGTATAAAAGTGACTGTAATTAGGGAAGATTAGTCTGCATTACGAGGCAGCCCATAGTACCGCTTCTGCAGATCTAAAAAAAAAAATACAAATAAAAAAAGTAAAGGAAGTGAGAAATCTTTAGGATGCACAGGACAGACGCCGATCCGTATGCGATACGACATAATATATTATTATTTGGGTATATTACTGTGCAATCAATATTCCTCGCTTCTCAATATTTTAGTTAATAATGTCGCCTTTTTCAATAGTCCATGTACTGTATATGGAGACAGTTCTTCGTGTGCAGTGTTTATTCCTGACCATCTTCAGACACTTCACTGAATTGTTTCTGTGGAGTTTTGGACTTAAAAACATTTAAAGGATTTAAAACACTGGAACCTCAGCATATGGATTTCCGACTTAAAAATGTATATTTTGTAAGACATTTGCGTCGGAATACGGAGCATTTTCGGAATACGAATGAACGGACTTGAACTTGAACGCCGTGTAAACTGTGCAAACGTCCAGGAGCTGTTCCAAACTCATTTGCGTCTTTGGAAAGCCAAGCAAACTGAGTTTTACGGATTTTACGAAGGAGTCAACCCACGATGACAACGTTGTCTTCGGCATGCGTTCAAAATCTACCTGATTTTTAAAAAAATTTTCTCCCATGCATTTCTTTTTGTAATATGCAGTAGGTAATTTTGCAAAGCAAAAATCCGAATAATTTTTATTCCGTATACACAACAACACAGAGTTAACAACATGCACATCATCGATCAACATGATCAGTCATGTTTCAAGCTTACGTCATGTGCTTAAAGGTCAGTCACAAATGTACATTGAAGTGCTTGTCATGTACTCTACAGCGGTGCAGTATGAAATGTATTTTAAAATAGAGACATGACATTAACACTGATCAATTATATACCAGTAACTGGTGACAGCATCATGTTCACCCATAGCTCACCCATGTCCACCAGGACCAAAGGCCAGTCCAGATCCTATATGATCTCACAGAAAAGCCAATGCAGTAACATCCTGCTGAAATAAGTCAATGATAGAAAGACACCAGAACACCTAACCCTATTTAAAACTAGACATACAGTAATGTTTTGCATTGTAATGTACAGTATGGCTGATTAGAGTGTGTGTGTGTGTGTGTGTGTGTGGGATGTATGCTTTCTAATAAGTACGTGAAGTATGGATTTGTCCGTCATAATAAAAGAAAGCTTGTGCATTGTCCCTAAGAACAGATTACGTCCAGCAATAAGTTTGATTTGGCCACAATTGTTGCCATTGGATTATAATTGTAACGGCATTCGAGCCAGAGCTGGCGGCATTTTTAATTGATTAATCAAATGGAAAATCAATAACCATCGATCCAAACCAGTCTTCCAGGTTGATCTTCTCTAGATCGGCTTTATAGGTGACAATAATGATGCGGCTGCTTCTACCCTTCCAGGAAGTAAACAATGAACCAGGATCATTTTCCCAGTTTTCTTCTGTAGGTCCTGTTTTATATCTTCAGCCAGTTTGTATTTTTGGATATGAAGTGCAAAACCACGTTTGCATTGTTGTACACCGTGATGGAACTACACAGCTTTGTTCAGCTATCGACGGTTGTTGTGGCGTCTCCGTCTTTAATAAACCTCCCCTTCAGCTGCCATCGGCATGCTCGCTAAATCTATGATTTGTCTCTGATTCGTATCCAGACTTTTAATTCATCTTCTTTCACCTACTTTTCCCCTGAAGCAGGGATTAAACACTTTAATAAACACTTTGTAGATGTCCTTGGGTTTGGTAGCATTGTGGGCGGGATCATGAAGTTGCCCAAAGCAGGGCCGTTTATTTATCTAGAGGTTTCGAGTTATGTAGTAAGCCAGTATTTACAGATGAAAGGATGTTTAGCAGGCGTGGAGCAAATGTGTCACGAAAACTCTTTAATTCAAACTGTTCATTTGTGTGTAAGAGGAGGACGTGCGTGTTTTTATTTTTTTATGTCTTAGAATATCTGCGATTCATATCAGACAGACTGGATAAAAAGAAAAAAGTAAATATATATATATATATATATATATATATATACTGTATAAAAATACTACTTCTACTTGGTGGTACTTATATTTAGTTAGTAGGCTAGTAACCCAGTGTGAAATACAGAGAGAGAACGATACAGATACAGGTACGAAACAGAGAGAGAAAATGGATCTTTAACCTCTCTAATGAGACTTGCTTTTGCTGTACACATGCACTTACAAACACACAATAAAATGTTTTTTACGCACACACACGTGGTCACAGCATTATAGTAAACAGTATGCGCGTGCACGGATGTTGATTATACCAGTAAGAGACGCGCACTACGACTCAGCAGGGGAGACGACTCCGCAGCGCAAGAGAGAGAAAAACCGTTGGCTCAGTTGTGATCACGTGACGCTCGGCGTGATACATGATACTCGGTTCTTGTAAACCAAGACTTGTTCGTTTTCCAAATTAAAACAAATCTTTACTCGTCTTGCGGAACACTCAGAAATCACGTTACTCGCAATCCAAGGTTTCACTGTAAGTAGTGATTATCTCGTGAAGATTAAGGTAACCTGCCCACATACAGTAATTGGATCCCGTTTGCACTTTTTTTAGACTGAATCATTTAATTCCTCCAAAATTTTCAGTTCCATCTCAAATATGTGAGCATAGAATATTTATAAATGTTTTGCACTCCAGACTGCTCTCTCTCTCTCACACACACACTGTATATCTGAGCTGGTTCTTCAGCAGTGTGAGAAAAGAGGAGCAGAACGCCATCACCTGCTCTAACGCACGTCCAGACGGCGGAACCCAGATGGTGCTGTGTCACGGCCGCTGATGTCCCAATAAAGCACTGATTGATGGCTCGCTCCCTGACCCCCAGGTGCGGCCAGCAGATGACCCCCTTGTCCCGTCCCGTGTTTGTGTAGTAGCTTCTTTTATTATCCGCCATGTGATTTGTTATCTCGTTTGCGGGAACGCAGCAAGGGTGGCCATTTTTGGTTGCAAATTGCTCCGCACTGTGCTCTCTTTTATTTATTTTTTTGTGGCGGGGGATTTTTTTATTTTTTTTTGCTTCATGAGGCTAGTTAATCTCAGGAGTTGTTAAACATGTCATGTTCGTGAAGGAAAAACATGACGGATTGTCTGGTAGACCAAGGTAGAGAACAGTCGTGTCCTGATGTGATGTCACCGGCTTACATGCATGTCGAACTGTCAGGAAGGAATCCCACGTTTCACGGCACTACAGATGGATTTCTGGCTCAAGTCCCATGAATAATACAGAATAAAATCTCGTTATGTACTCATTGCTGTAAACACATCGAAGGCAATCTGAGAGAAATCACTTCATAACTGAATAAACGCCGGCTCATTTAATATTTCGTTCTGTAGGAACATATTCAGCAAGTCAACCTTGGACTTTTATCCTCTGAATGGCTGCTACTTATTAAGTGCAAACGTCGTAAAAAAACAAAAAAAACCAATGCGCATCGGAACGACATTCCAAAGCATAAGTCTTGAATACTAAATACAGTACGTCTCGTCTTCTGTTCAGTAGATAAATCTTGAGCACAATTACTGTATGTAGAGGAAGACCTCATTTAAGAAACAAACAATACGGCTGAAACCCGAATCTTGCATGTGCATAAATTTGTTTGTGCTCGGTGTAAATATGTGGAGCATTTTAGCAAATAAAGTAAAGATTGGTAATTTACACAAATTTAAGAAAAGCCCTGACTCACTGCATGTCTTATGCAGTGTTATAGACTTCTGATCAGAAGGTCATGGGTTCAATGGGCAGGTTACCTTCACGAGATTATCACTACTTACAGCGAAACCTCGGATTGCGAGTAACTTTTGTGAGTGTTCCGCAAGACGAGTAAAGATAACTTTTAATTTGAAAAACGAGCAAGTCTTGGTTTACAAGTACTGACTATCATGTATCACGCCGATTAAACCGATTTGGATTAAACGTACAGTACACGTGAGCGGATTTCTATGGATTATATTTGGCAAATTATGATGCGCATGCCAAGGAGGTTTTAAAATTCCAGGGATTCTGAAGAATTTTTAAATATTATAATTTTATTCCAGATACCTTTTCTGAAATAACCCTCCAGGCATTAAGGATGCTTCACATCCAAGTGGATGGGTTTGGGCATTGAACCCAGGCCAGAACCCAAGACTCCTACAGAGCCGCCAATGTGCGTTATAATTCGATAACATTTACATTTATGGCATTTGGCCGACTCCCTTATGCAGAGCGTTTGAGAGTTAAGGGCCTTGCTCAAGGGCCCAACTGTGGCAGCTTAGTGTGCCGGGGTTTGAACCCATGACCTTCTGATCAGAAGTCTATAACACTGCATAAGACATGCAGTGAGTCAGGGTTCTTCTTAAATTTCTGTTAATTACAAATCTTTACCAATGTTTCTGCTAAAAAGCTCCACATATTTACACCGAGCACAAACTGGGCTTTTATGTAAATGTTAGTTTCATATGCGACTTTTAAACTAATGTCAAAGTTCACATACAAAAAAAAAATACAATTATATTGTTATTAAATTATTATATTATAGTACTACAGTATGGAGTGCTGTTTAACTTTTAAACCATGTGTAGCTTGACAATTTGTGTCCCCTGCCTGCGAAGCTTAGACACAACGCACCTCTTTCAGAAAGCACAGATTGTTTAACTTAGTGTTTTATTAGTATTATTATTATAAATTTCTTTTATTACCATTGAAAATACTGCAACATTGATAGGTTTAGTAATTCAAGATTAAATTTTTTTTATTAATCCCAGAGGGAAATTGCTGTGTTTACATGGTAATACCAAATAACACCACAAGGTGGCACATCCTTTTTGTTGTGTTCGACTGCAACTGAATAAAGTTTTGCACTGTGCTAAGCTACCTCACTGAACTTATTCTCTTGGGTGAATTGCCGTGTTCTACAGTCCGTGTATAAATAATGAATGTGGAGTGATGGACAACCGGCTTGTACTGTATAGTCGATGTTTTTATTCTGTAGATGTTCACTAGATATTTCATCATCATCCATCATCTGTCGTCCTTACACTTTTCCTGCATCCACAACTTAAACCGTTTATGGGGATTTGACCAAACCACGACCAGAACCTTTATTAGGAAGCAGAGATGTCCACTAGCTATCTCATTTTTTAGAAGTAGCATGTCCGTCGGGCGGTCGAGACGTGTCCTCTTTGGAATACTTAATTTGAGTGAGTTTCCTGAACAATGCTTTTTAGTTACAGCGGCATAGAAGGAGGCGAGTTCTCTTAAAGCGAGATTTTGTATTGTGCAGCGAATTGTCCCATAGGAAATTATATATAAATAAAGTAAAATATGGAATAAATAGACATTAAAACTCGCTTAACCTTAATTTATGATTCCTCTCAGCACCGGCCACTTTAAAAAACGAACTTTAAGCGGCTCCGTTTTCTTCTTGCTACCGTCCTTGATAACATTCTTGGGACCCGCGGTGCTACGTCTTCACTAAATCTTGCACAAAATGCAAAAAAAAAAAAAAACACCAAAAAAATACAAAGACTTGTTACACTTGATTTTCCACAGATGCAAACGAGTTTCGAACGGCTCCCAGACGCACAATCAACCGGATTTGCGCGTGACCGGACTTAGCGCCCGAGCCAGTCGCGCATATGCCAAAAATGCTTAGTGAGTGAATGATGAATAAAATGTCTGAAGGTGAATGTACGTGTTCTTTGACATGGCAATTTACTAAAGCTTCCTTTGTTTTTGTTTGTTTTTTTCTATTAGATGCTCTTATAATAAATCCCGGCACCGTATTATGATTTTGATAGTAAATACGTTACCATGCATGAGGGTTCACACATTTAAAAAAAAAATTTTTTCACTTTTCTCTTACACTTTTTTAACACTTGGTGTGCGATGCTTTTTCTCAGTTTCATTACACGTTCTGTAAACCGAAACCCTCCAGGTGTCGCGTCACGTGACCGCTTGTGAAAAGTCTGAGGAATAATTTACATCCTGAGCGCGGCACAGAGCGCGGCACAGAGCGCGCATTCAGGAGGGTAGACAGGTGTGATGAAATCATCCCTGCGCCTATTTTTAACAGGGCGGTGTCATTTTGTGCTTTAGACCAAACTTCAGTGCAGTCCCTGGAGTCCACACACATGCTGCGTGGAGGCAACTCTGTTAGCTACGGTAAAAAAACTAAACACAAAAAAAAAAGAAACTGGAGGGCTGAAACACATCCGCTAAGCGGTGCATGGTGCCTTGATTATGCGCGGCCTATCTGACCACACGTGCACATGACAGGCTTTCATTACTGGCATCATTTTATGCTTAATTATGGATACTGATGAGCGGAAAGTGGAGTGTGTATGAGTGTGTTTTCTGTAATCTGGATGGAGGAGGAGGAGGAGGAGGAGGAGGAGGAGGAGGCGTGTGGTCTGCCTGGCACACGGGGTATATTTGTAATTAAGCTGCGTGATTAAGCGAGAGTCGTGGCGGACGTTCTGACGAATCGGACCTGCACCGCGGCGACTCGTCCTTCCCGCAACGCCCTTCTCTTAATGCGGGTCAGCGGCGCGTCCCCCGGCTGTTAACAACAAAGCAGCTCTAGTGAATCACTTTCCGAGGGAACTCTGCTTGCATGTTTTCATTCCATGCTTTCACATAATTACCCTTTAATCTAGAGTCTCCTTTACCCTCTGCTTTATTGCAGCGGTGCCATTTATAGTCATTTTTGTTCTGCTCAGGGCGATGATTCACAACACATGAGAAGTGAATACACTGTACCGTAGCTATCGGCCTTCCTTTTGCCCCGGTAACCGCTCACTCTGCCGTGCAGTCTGGCTTTCTCTCTCTCTCTCTCTCTCTCTCGTACGCTCTGACTCATTACATTCTGGAAATCTGATTCTGCATCATGAGGGGGAAAACAAAACAAAACAAAAAAAAACACCAATTTGGCACCTTTAGGTACTTTAATGGTGTACTGTATGTAAGGCAAGATTTTTCAGATTGGCGTGACCTCGATGGAGTCGTCGTGCCCCTCATGTCAAGTGCGAGAATGTAATGTGGGTGGTCGTGGAGCCTTTTGTCATGTCTTTTGGAGTATTTCCTACACCTTTCTAAGCAGGTAGATAATGCTATCAGATGGCACCCTGGCCCGGTTCCCTTCGTCGCATTGGTCCGCGGTGAGGAGGATGTTTATTTGTCTTTGTCCGGGCACCGTGGGTGAAATCGCTTCGCCGCCTGCAGCCGTCTGCTCGGTCTGGAGCCGCATCACACAGATGGGGCCGGATCCACCTCCGTGCTGATACACCCAATCTGTCCTCCATCCTTCACTCTTTCTTCCCGCGCGCGCGGCCGTGGCGATAAGGGCAGACTAAAACCTGCTCTGGGCTCTGACCCTGTCGCCGCACTGATCCTTGAAATGATTCCAGCATTCCTTCTGAGATAAAGAATTGTTTCTCTTGTGTGTCGTTTTTTTTATTCTTCTCCTCTCTAGCTTTTGTGGTATCTCTGATTGCAAAGAAAAGAAATGTTCCCGGTTGCACTTTTATACCAGAAAAACATTTTTCCTGTAAAAAGCCATTACAGGGTGAAATAGTTCTCGAGCAGTTAGGATTTCTTCCCATGGACGTTATTCACATTTAAGCCGAATGGGTTAATCATGTACGTAGCCAGAGAGATCACTACAAACCAATCTCATGTCATGTCACTGTCTGGGAATGTCACCAGCACCATATCTACTGTACTGTACGAGCCACCGCGCCGACAGTCAGGCCGACAGTCAGGCCCCCTCCGGTGCTGGCCAAATGTCAGGCAGATTTGCGGCACACTCTGTCTTAATTAGCCGCTCCATCAGCTGAAAGCATGCTTACTTACAGGACGTGGCCTCCTCCATTTTTCAGCTTTTAAACACCAGGTATTCGCCGTCTTCCACAGTAGACGTCCCCGTCACCCCCCCTTCCCCCCCCCCCCCCGTCCCCCACGGCGCAGCGGCCTCAGTGAAGCTTATTTCTGCAGCACCACGACGTTACGAGGCCATTCGTCATCTTCAGCCTCTTATCTCAAGGCATCCTGAGCTTGCAAGGCTTTTGCGAATCATCTCATTTTTACTACTGTTTTCATTAGCTCAATGGTACAGTATGCTGTCAGTACTAAGCATTCTCCCAGTAGCGATGGAAGCAGTCTGGGTCGGAGAGAACTCGTACAACCTGATCAGAGACGGGCCTAATGGGAGATTTTTTTTTGTTTGTTTTTGTGATGGGAGGCCAAATTATCCAGCCTTGTTTCCCTTCTTCTTTTTTTTTTCTTCTCCACCATGGATTCCTAATCCACGTTAAAAGAAAAGTCCAACACACACCACGCATCACGCACTGCTACAGTACAGACTGAAATAGCCTCCTGCCTGCATTCCTGCACAAGTTTTGTTCGTACTTTACAAATTGGTTCGACTTAATCCCGAAACAAGCCTGTGTTTAATAAGACGGCGTACAGGAGAGCAGCTCTTCCTCAGTGGGATTAACAGATAACATGTTTCAGCTGACCGGAGAGCAAAAAGTAAAAGCCAGTGTGTCTCACAGAGGAGGAAGAATTTAGGAATAGGAATTTTACTGTCGTGATGATGACGATGATGTCATTGGTCGCAAATTTTGAACTGCCCTTTTGGTCTATAGAAAAGATTCCTTAATTGCAAAATCAGTGCTATTGGGAAAATCTAATTGTTCTTCGTCTGGAAGCAATAAAACGGAATTAGAGGGGGTGTTTTATTTTGTTGCCATGACAGTCTGTTGAAAATAGCTCAAAGTATCAACATCCAGCTTACAGAGACATGCAGGGAGTATAACTAGACAGCCATACTGTAGTTCACTATATTTTAATATAGTTACACCGTTTCCCACTGGGATTAATAAAGTGTCTGTCTGTCTGTCCACTCACTTTGTCTGTCCTTCTGTCTGTCAGCTCACTTTCTGTCTGTCTGTCTGTCTGTCTGTCTGCTCACTTTGTCCATCTGTCTGTCTATCTATGTCTGTCTGTCTGTCTGTCTATTATCTGTCTGTCTGTCCGCTCACTTTGTCTATCTTTCTGTCTGTCAGCTCACTTTCTGTCTGTCTGTCTATCTGTCTGTCTGTCTGCTCACTTTGTCTATCTTTGTCTGTCTATCTGTCTATCTGTCTATTATCTGTCTGTCTGTCTGTCTATTTATCTGTCTGTCTGTCTATTATCTGTCTGTCTGTCCGCTCACTTTGTCTATCTTTCTGTCTGTCAGCTCACTTTCTTTGTCTGTCTATCTGTCTGTCTGTCCGCTCACTTTGTCTATCTTTGTCTGTCTATCTGTCTATTATCTGTCTGTCTGTCTGTCTATTATCTGTCTGTCTGTCTGTCTTTTATCTGTCTGTCTGTCCGCTCACTTTGTCTATCTTTCTGTCTGTCAGCTCACTTTCTGTCTGTCTGTCCGCTCACTTTGTCCATCTTTGCCTGTCTATCTGTCTGTCTGTCTGCTCACTTTGTCTATCTTTGTCTGTCTATCTGTCTATTATCTGTCTGTCTGTCCGCTCACTTTGTCTATCTTTCTCTCTGTCAGTCTATGTCTGTCTGACTATCTGTCTGTCTGTCTGCTCACTTTGTCTATGTCTGCCTGTTTATCTTTGTCTGACTATCTTTCTGTCTGTCTGCTTTCTATGTCTATCGGTCTCCTATCTATCTGTCTGTATATCTGTCTGTCTGTCTATGTATCTGTCTCTACCTACCTGTCTATGTATCTGTCTGATAGTATGCACCAAAATGTGCTGCCAAAATTATGATTAATACAATCTGTCTGCTATCTGTCTGTTTGACTGTCTATTTGTCTGTCTGTCTGACTGACTGCCTGTCTTTCTGTCTATCTATCTGTCCTGCTATACAGTATATCCGTCTGCCTGTCTATCTGCTTGTCTGTCTATCTGCTTGTCTGTCTATCTGTCTTTGATAAAATATATGCACCAAAATGTGCTGCCAGTATTTTGACTAACACAATTCAAAACATATACACACTTTAACATGAACAATCTACGCCTCTCTTCTGACGTCCACATGAACGCAGCAACAATGGACAACTTTAGAGGAAACGTAATACTAGACGCTGCTGCCATAATTCATATCGAGTTTTAAAAAGGGTGTAGATGATAACCGTTAAAGTGTGTGTTAATTTTTCGGGCCCCTCTGTACAGTACATACCGTACCTAGAAGTAAAAATTCCAAAGAAATTTTTGTTTTTCAAAGAGGCCAATCGAGCTGTCGGTCACTCTCAGGGTGGACAGATTGCGTCCCAGAAACAAATAGCTTGACATTCTTGAAATCCTGCTATTATACAGTATAGCTCAGTTTAAAGAAAAGGGTAAAACAGTCATGACCTGGTTTGACCTGAAAGATGCTGTTTGAAAATCAGTGGAGAAAAACAATCCTCTCATTCTATGCCTGTGTGAGTTGTTGCTCTTAAAGCCTCTAAAGGAAAGTCAACAAAGTATTAATAATGTATAGCAAAACAATACATTTTATCATAAAGCCTCGAGTACACTAAAGCCACCGCACACGAGGCACATCCCGATACAGGCTTCATAAATAAAATAATACATTTATTATACAAGACCCTCTGTAATGTCAAAACACTGCATCGTAAGAAAAGTAGATTCGGTTTGATAATAAGGGATGTAATTCTGTCCTATTGTTACTATTGTTTTTATGTCATCAATGCGTTTTGTGGCAAATCATTTCTTGCAAATTCAGTGTGCTGTATGTTACTACCTCTGTTGCTGACTCGCAGTGTGTCCGAAGTGATAGAACCCGTGATGAGTACAAGGGGGCGTTCATTTCAACCCGGGACTTTTGATTGTGCAGAGTTAAAAAAAAGAAACTCCCTTTATTTCTCTATATATAATCCCCTGCTACACTAATGCACTAGTTTCACTAGTGCTTGGACAACATCAACGTAGAAATACATTGGAGCCATGATCCGAACTGCCTGCTTCACGTCTGAAACGCCGGCCTCCCAGGAACTCCTTCCTGCATGGGCCATCTTTCTGCCCATATATCTATTTGATAAAATTTATGATAAAATCTATGCACCAAAATTTGCTGCCATTCTTATGACTAATACAGGGCAGGATCAAGTTGCATCGGGAAGATTGATTCTTTTTTATTCCAGAATAAAAAAAGTTCACTGCAAAAGATATTATACTTTTTTTTTTTTTTTCCTAAAAATAAATATTGCGTCAAGGTCACGAACATCCACATACTTACCCATGATTGGCATTTAGCGTGATTTCTGATATATTGGAATACTTTATCATATTAGCTTACATGCCGTTAATAATAACATGCATATATACTGTATGCAATAACATCTCGGAACAAAGTACGTTTCTGAAACCCAACCTATGGAGGAAAAAAAAACTGTTCAGCTAGCATATTTGAATGAAATATTTCTTGCTCTAAGTCAAAAATCATTCACAGATACACAGCCTTCTTTAAAATGTTTGCACCATTCAAGCGTCTCATCACCGTGCTGCGCTTGAATACTTCTGTAAATGTCCATCGATCATTCATGAGAAATTTCATCACAAGTCTCGGTTTGACTTGAACGCCCCTCGTATTACGATACATGATACAAGCATTAAATTCGTCTTAGCAGTTTTTATATTCGAGATGTACAATTTAATATATAATCGTCTGACACAGATTTATTAAATTTCAACAAACTGAATGACGCGTGTCCTGTGAATCCCAACGCTACCAAAAGCAGTGTTTGAGATTTTGAGATGCTCTTGCACTTAAAATAAGCAGGCTTAACCCAATAGCGTGCATCTCCTATCTTGCACTTTTTTTTTTTTTTTTTTTCTTTTTCGTGTAGATCCTGACTTTGTGCTGTGTATACAGGATAAGGTATTTGATTTCAGATAATAAAATGTTCTCCGAACCAGATGTACAAGTTGTAAAATCCTCCCCGGTTGTTGTCTTTACTCCCTCATCTGATTATGCAGCGGTTCCCAAACTTGTAGAAAAGCAGGAAGGTTTTGCTACAGTAGTTCTCTGAAAAGGAGCGCCTTACATGTTGAGACATACAGTGTGTATATATATATATATATATATATATATATATATATATCGAGAGAGAGAGAGAGAGAGAGAGAGAATGTGTAGCAAAGTGGAATTTACCCTTAAAACATTTATTTACAATTCTGTGATTGTTTGCCATCAGAATATGACAAAAGTAACCAGTAAGAAATATGATATACAAAAGTAAGTAAATTTAATGCTATTAATTGGTTTCCAATATCTGTGTAAAATGCTTACTCTTCTAGATCTCTAACTCTCATGGGAAAGTGACATACAGTGGAACCTCGGATTGCGAGTATTGCGGTTTGCGAGCGTTCCGCAAGACAAGCAAAGATTTGAAATCAATTTTGACTTGAAAAACGAGCAAGTCTTGGTTTACAATTACTGAGTATCACGCATGTGCTTATTGTTTTGACGCCGAGCGTCACGTGATCACAACTGAGCCAACGGTTTTCTCTCTCTTGCGCTGCGGAATTGTGGGTAATCGTCTCCCCTGCTGGGTCTTAGTGCTCGTCTCTTACTGGTATAATCAACATCCGTGCACATGTTTACTGTTTACTATAGCACTGTGATCACGAGTGTGTGCGTCAAACATATTTTTTGTGTGTCTGTATGTGTGTGTGTGTGTAAAACAAAAGCAGGTCTCATTAGAGCGGTTAAAGATCCATTTTCGCTCTGCTCAAGGCTCCGCCTGATCTGTGTGTCTGTGTGTGCGTGTCATTGGACACCGTGCCCCACACACACTGTTTGTGGGCCCTCCTACTTTTGCCTTCACAGACACACACACACACACACTCTTTCTCTCTGTTCTACACAGAAACACTGCACTGTCACAATTCTTTTCAAAGGTAAAGTGCAGGTTAATTTGTTTTATTTTTACTTTACAGCAGTGATTCCGTTAGTGTGTCGCTCAATCGAGTGTCATTAGAGAGATTTCTTGTTTATTTTTCCGATAAAACAGTGTTTCCGTTTCCATGTGTGCGCTTGTGTGTGTGAAAAGAGTGGAGGTAGGGTACTGTAACTGTGTAAGATGAGAAGTGGAAGAGGGGAGCTAACTTTAGATCCACATACACACACACAGCCTACGCACACTAACGGAGTGTGTATGTAATTTTATATATATATATACACAGTGTGTGTATAGCTAGATAGCTAGGGTTCAAATTAAATTTCCACTTTTCCACTGCACCACTCGGACGCCTGGTCAATATTTTTTTTTTATGATATAAGAAAGTTTTCCATTTCAATTTCAAAGTAGCACATCATCTCTTCTCATGGACCAATTGCAATGAAACAAAGTCTATATGTTACCACAAGCTCGGCCAAATACTCCTGTGAAAAGTCCATTAAAATCTGTTTAGTAGTTTTTACGTGATGCGTGCACAAACAGACGGACGAACATTGCAAAAACCATATTATGTTCTATAACTTCTCACATCCCCCGAATTATTTATAAATATCTTCACTGTACAGACACGACCAAGTTTATAGTTTTATTATATATAAAACATGACCTCCAACTCCAGACGTCTAGGCCTTTAAAGGAGTTTCCTCATCCTACAGAAGTGTGAGGAGACAGAAACACAGAGTGACGGAGAGACATGGGACCGATGGAGGCGAAGGCAGACTCCAGGGAAATACAATGCAATATTCCAACCAGTGAATTCTGCCACACTGCCCCACGCAATTACAATATATCTGACAAAGATATTGAACCAAGCTCCCCTGCCAGCTCAGCTGACGGGCCCGTCTGTGGCTGGATTTCCCTGAAAACAGCATCCAGAAATTGCATTAACAGAGTCTTATTGAAAAAGCAGTCTCTAAACAGTCTGGAGACCGAGCGGTATCGTCTACTGCAGACCAGGGAGGAATCACGGAGAAGGGAAGACGCTAGCCCGAGATACGATAAAGATTTGGGTGGAAGTACAGTATGTGGTGATGAGTTACTGTATCTGCCTGATCTGACATGATTCCTAGACCTGGTCTAATTAAAAAAAACTTATATACAGTACATGTGAAAGAATGATACGGGGAAACGAACAGCGCCAGTGATCATTGTATTTTACTAAACAAATAGTCTCTTGTCAAACAAAGGTGCGCATGTGGCTCAGCAATAAGGCTTTCGCTGATTAATGATGCTGTCTGTACATGAATATCAAGTTGCACCGGGAAGATTGATTCTTTTTTTACTCCAGAATAATGCTCTTTTATAAAAATCACACAGACGTTCGATTCATCTTTGTTCACTGCAAATGATATGTATATATTTTTTTCTGCTAAAAAAAAAAGCTTTGAAAATATTGCGTCGAGTTCACGGCCGTCCGAGTACTTCGAGTGGCATTTAGTGTTATTTCTGATGTATTGGAACACTTTTGTATCATATTAGCTTACATGCTGTTAATAAAACCAGGCATCCCGGAACAAGATACATTTCTGAAATGAAGATAAAAAAAAAAAACTGTTTAGTTCACATATTTTAATGAAATATTTCTTGCTCTTTGGCAAGTCTGACTCAAAGTAAGTAAGTTTAACCAAACAAATGTAAGTATGTATACCTTACAGTAAGTCTACATCATTCATTTTAGCAAAATTTGATGAAAGATTTAGTAAAGACGTAGCATCCTGAGGTCCCAAGGACGGTAGCAAGAAGAAAAGGGAGTCGCTTTCAGTTTGGTTTTTAAAGCAGCCGGTGTCGAGAGGAATCGTGAATTAAGGTTAAATTTTACTACTTCATTTACATGTCTTTTCTAAATGTTTTGATTATTTTATATATGAAAAAAAATGTGATTATAGTGTTGGAAATTAATATTAATAATAATATTTTGAGTGACTGGAACGGATTATCTGCATTCAAATTATTCACTATGGAAAAATGCGTTTTGCAATACGAAATTTCGCCTCTGAGTTCAGTGACTATAAAAAAATGTTGGGGCAATAAGTAAAAAAGCAAAAAACAAACACAGCTATCTGGAGTGGGCGTGGTAGAAGATGCAGGTGTATTTTGCCTAGGCACAGTGAGGAGGATGGTTACACGGGTAAACATTTCTTCAGGGATGACAGTTTGCAGACGATGTGAGAGTTTTGTGGTCACAGCTTCATTCCGACAAACTGTTTGGAAGTATGCCAGGAGAAAGCATTAACATTCATCTAACCACAAACGCAAGTTCAATAGAAGCTGCTGTGGATTTGCCTGGATACAGGATCTGTATTCCGATGAGCCAGAGATGGCACTTTTTGGCAACACTCCACTTCATCTTAGTGTTTAATCTTATTGTTACTGTAGGTTACATGGCATCAAGGACTCCATCTGCCAGGAAGCTCAAAGTAGCTTGTGATTAGATCTTCCAGCAGGACGGCGATCCAGACCATACATTCAATGTTTTAATAGCTACAAAATCAAGTTTGGGATGTGGCCACTCCGATCCTACTTTATACCTGTTGGAGTGGAAAAGTCTATAAAAGAGGACTTGATGACCTGGAGGCACTGGAGGAGGTTTTGTATTGAGGAGTGCTCTCAGGTTCCTGGCTCATCAACAGTAAATGAGAATATGGAATATGCTCTTTCAAAATATGGATGTTGTACAAAATATATTTTTTTTTACAAGAACATTCCATGAAAGCATTTAACAGAGGTGCAATAATTGTTACACATCTGATTTTGTGGGGAAAATGTGTTTTAGTTTATATATACTGTACATTATGTAGAATATGGCAGCGCCATAGTACAGGGTCCATGTTAGATTCCCACCATGAGGTCTGTGTGTATGGAGTTTGCATGTTCTCCTGTGCTTGGTGGGTTTCCTCCGGGTACTCTGGTTTCCTCAGTCCAAAGACATGCAGGTTAGGCTAACTGGTGTTCCAAAATTCCTGGTAGTGTGTATACATCCTGTCCATGGTGGACCTCACCTTATGCATATGTCCCCTGGGATAGGCTCCAGGCTCCCTGCA
The DNA here is from genome assembly GCA_030522415.1 of Channallabes apus. Classification (NCBI taxonomy): domain Eukaryota; kingdom Metazoa; phylum Chordata; class Actinopteri; order Siluriformes; family Clariidae; genus Channallabes; species Channallabes apus. The sequence goes on along the minus strand of CM060127.1, from coordinate 27,463,475 downwards.
ACCCTGAACAGAATAAATGCTACAGATGAATGAATGAGTGAGAATGAATGATGAATAAATCTTACATTCATTCATCAATTATCTTCTGTACTACTTATCCTGTCACAGGGGCCTGAGAGTGTGTTAGTGTTGATCCGAAGGTCCCACCACAGTTGTAAAATGTGAATAATGCAATGGTCATCATTGGCCTCCATGGTCACTAGTTGGACTACAGAGGTTCCTAGATGGATGAATGGATGGATTTGTAGAATATACTCGTTTACAGATTAGATTTCTTTCATGTTTTCATAGTAAGATTAAGCTAATTGACCATAAATAAGTATTTTTATTAGCTTTTTAAATTTTATTTTTTACTAGCGATGCAGAATTTGATAGAAAAATCACATTGCAATTATTTTTGACATTTACTCGGATTGAAATTTAAACTACGATATTTAAGCATTAACTGTACCATTTTGCATTCAAACCTAACAGCAGAAAATGAACTCATTAAGAGGGTTGTCTTTACACTGCGTTCCAAATTATTACGCAAATGGTATCTTTCTCAGATTTTCATAATTAGTCAATGCAAATGACAGTCTATAGACAGTCTACAGTATAATTTTCTAGTCATCAACCATTAGGGTATAATTAGAATTTTATTGAACAAACCTCCTAAATGATATTTACTTTAAAAATAAAAAACTGAAATGCACTGTTCCAAATTATTCTGCACAACAGAGTTAAAACATTTTATAGGTTGTATTCATTCATTTTTTTTTTTCATGAATGAATGAATGAATTTTATAAGTTGTAAAGAACTGAAAATAGGCTTTTGTTGAATTTGCAGCATTAGGAGGTCATTTTTACTGAAATCAAAAACTATTTCAATCAAAAACATCCTAACAGGGCTACATGTTACATCCTAACATAGGACCCCTTCTTTCATATCACCTTCACAATTCTTGCATCCATTGAACTTGTGGGTTTTTGGACAGTTTCTGCTTTAATTTCTTTGCAGGATGTCAGAATAGCCTCCCAGAGCTGCTGTTTTGAATCAAACTGCCTCCCACCCTCAAAGGCTCTCAATGGGTTTGAGGAAAGGGGAGGATGGTGGCCACACCATGAGTTTCTCATCTTTTATTCCCATAGCAGCCAATGACACAGAGGTATTCTTTGCAGCATGAGATGGTACATTGTCGTGCATGAAAATGATTTTGCTATGGAAGCCACGATTTTTCTTTTTGTACCATGGAAGAAAGTGGTTAGTCAATATACTTTGCAGAGGTCATTTCCACACCTTCAGGGACCCTACAGGGGCCGACCAGCTCTCTCCCCATGATTCCGGCCCAAAACATGACTCCAGCACCTCCTTGTAGACATCGCAGCCTTGTTGGGACATGATGGCCATCCACCAACCATCCACTACTCCATCCATCTGGACCATCCAGGGTCGCACGACACTCATCAGTAAACAAGACTGTTTAAAAACTTGTCTTCATGTATGCCTGGGCCCACTGCAACCGTTTCTGCTTGTGAGCATTGATTAGGGGCCGAATAGTAGGTTTATGTACAACTACAAGCCTCTAAAGGATCCAACACCTTGAGGTTCGCGGGACTCCAGAGGCACCAGCAGCTTCAAATACCTGTTTGCTGCTTTGTAATGGCATTTCAGCAGCAGTGGTGTCAAAAGTATTCACATTCATTACTTGAGTAGAAGTATAGATACTGGGGTTCAAAAACTTTAGAAGTTGAAGTATCAACTCAAGCTTTTTACTTAAGTAAAAGTTTAGAAGTACTGGTTTCAAAACTACTCAAAGTATAAAAGTAAAAGTACCGTGAGGGGTGACAAAAGCATTAAGGTCTCGCTTTCTGATCATGCAACGGGGGGGGGGGGGGGTGCGGGGGGTAGAATGGCGTTGTGCGCGTTCTGATCATGTGACGGGGGGGGGGGGGGCGTTGTGCGCGTTCTGATCATGTGACGGGGGGGGGGGGGGGGTTGCGCGTTCTGATCATAAAAATAGAGTAACGAGGCTATTTTTAAAATGTAAGGAGTAGAAAGTAAAAAGTCGGCTGAAAAATAATTACTCCAGTAAAGTATAGATACCCAAAATTTCTACTTAAGTAAGGTAACGAAGTATTTGTACTTCGTTACTTGACACCTCTGTTCAGCAGCTGCTCTCTTAATGAGATGAATTTGTCTTGCAGAAATCTTCTTCATTCTGCCTTCATCTGCACAAACCTGTCTGTGCGCTGAATCAGCCACAAATGTCTTCACAGATCACGCTTAAGTTTTCATGAAATATCTAATGTTTTTATACCGTGTCCAAGGCATTGCAATATTTGACGCTTTTCGGCAGCAGAGATCCTTTTTCTTTCCCGTATCGCTTGAAACCTGTGGCTGCTTAATAATGTGGAACAACCTTCTTCAGTACTTTTCCTTTAATTGGGCTCATCTGGCAAACTAATTATCACACGTGTCTGAGATTCATTTCAGTGATCCAAAGAGCCCTGAGACACGACACCATCCATGAGTTTAATTTAAAAACTAAACATTTAATGTTTGACACTTACATCCAATTTGCTTACATCCAATTTGGGCCAGGGGTAGCTCAGTGGTTAAGGCATTGGACTACGGTTCGGAAGATCCCAGGTTCAAACCACCATGATGCCACTGTTGGGCCCTTGAGCAAGGCCCTTAACCCTCAACTGCTCAGATGTGTAATGAGATAAGAATGTAAGTCGCTCTGGATAAGAGCGTCTGCCAAATGCCTAAATGTAAATGCATAATAATTTGGAATGCAGTGTATATTTCTAGCTGTTCCCGTCTAGGGGGCGCCACAGCGGACTATCCGGTCCGCACAACAACTTGGCGCAGGATTTACGCCGGATGCCCTTCCTGACGCAAGCCTCCCATTCTATCCGGGCTTGGAATTGGCACTGCATGCAGTATCTGGGGTTTGGACATTGGATGGGAATCGAACCCAGGCCTTCTATATGGCAGGCGAGAAACCTACCACTGAGCCACCTTATATATTATACTAAAATTATTGCCAAATTCTACATAAATTCCAAACTATGTGTATATTAACTAATTAATTCACTAATTGTACAGGTTTGTATTGCGATTAGGTTTGCTGGACATTATTTTTTGCCTGCCTGCATCTAGTTAAAAATATTTACGCAATATTAGAAATAGACATAAATCTATTCTATGCAGTACAGTATACAGTATATCTTGCACCAGCTGGATAAAAATGGTTCCCGGACATGAAATGGTCATATCGGATACGTTTACGTTGTATTGTGTTCCTTTAAATATCAGTGCGCTGTAGCACAGAAATGTCACAGAATGGAGTGATTGTGGAGTGAAGCGCTGGCAGCGTGTCTCTGATTGACTCAGGCAGGATAAAAGCCCAAGGCTGGCTCTTCTGACCTGTTCGCTGCGTTCGCCACACAAAGTAAACCCAAAGCACCAGGGAGCTGAACAGTGTGAAGCCATTAAACCTCTTTGCCGGTATCCACATGCTGCTGCTTTCAGCTTTGTCTGTAACTGGGTTGAATAGTGGGAGTTGGATCTGGAACAGGTGCTTGAAAATAGCAACGGTGTGCTGCTATACAGGATGTGACACATTGCATGGTGACATTTATGTACTTGTGTTACAACAACAAAAAAAAAAAGAACAAATATTATTCTTAGCACAGTAATTTATGTCCAACACTGCTTTACTGGTACACATGATGTACTGTATATTGCTGAAATGGGTCCTGCGAAGGTTGCATGAGTTTCCTGGATTTAGTTTTTTATTTATTTTTTTTGGTTAGCCGGAAATATTTTATGAAACGTCGAGTTCTAGAATCGTGTAGTTATTTTGAAACATGTTTGAAACTGTTTGATGATTTAATGATTGCGCAATTGAGGGATGTTAGCCTACAAAAAAGCTTTCTACTGTACATTCTGTCAATCAACTCCTAGGCCACACCCTGACTGATGGCGTAGGCCATTCTTACAGAATCAATGCTTGTCAGAATTTGTGTGGTTTTGTTTGTCCACGCGCCTCTTGAGGATCGACCACAAGTTCTCAATGGGATTAAAGTCTGGGGAGTTTCCTGACTTCGATGTTTTGTACCCAGGGCCACTTTTGCCTTATGGCGAGGAGGTCCATCATGTTGGAAAAGGCCTTGTTCATCACCAAACTGATCTTGGATTGTTGGGAGTTCACATGGATGTTTTTTTATTCATGGCTGTGTTCTTAGGCACAGTTGTGATTGAGCCCACTCTCAACAACAGGACACACGAATGGTCTCAGGATGCTTCACTGTTGGCGTAACACAGGACTGATGTTTGCCACATCTGTATCATACAGTATACTACTGTATATAATGGATAACATTGTACTATTTTACACAGCGGAGATGAAGTGTGTTAGTTTGTTTAATACAAGACATTGTGTTCTGTCCATCTCTACTCCTCTTACAGAAGCACATCAGAGGATAAAGATCTTTTGTTTAGCTGAGCCTGTGATACACTGACACACCATCATTCAGCTCTGCTTCGGCTTATACACTACATACTTCTGCACAACTGATCAGTGCTATCAAGTGTTATAAGGTTGTTGCTGTCAGATTTACAGTATTAACACTAAGTTATTTGAGAATAGAATCGTGCAGATACAGAGCGAGAGCTCGGGGTGATATTCACAGGACAGCAGTTGGGTGGAAAAGAAATCCGGGACGAACCGGAATCAATTCAGGGAGACTCCGGCGTTATGGATATGACGTCTAGACTCGTATTGAGAAACAAAAAGTCATGGTTTAATTTGCATAAAATAAACAAATCAAAAAGTAAATATAATAGTTTACGTTCAACACATACTGTACAGAACAGCTGTTTTTTTTTCAGACAAACTACAGTATGTAAACTTTAAAGATGACATTTTGATCTTATGGATGTAACGTTTTAAAATCGAAAAATACAGAAAGCGCACAGTGGAACAGTGTATTTTAATATAAATTGAAAATAGCTTAAAATAGTAATTATGAATAGACTGACTAGGAAATGATTAAATCAGCAATGTTCCTGACATTTTTTTTTTTTTTTTGGTCTGGTCTTTTTTTTTCCCCTCGTACTTTTTCTCATTTTTCTTTGAAGCTTTTATCTTTTGTGCCTTTTTGTGCTTTTTGATGCTCAGCACTGGACTTTACTTTTTAATTTACAAGTTAAAGTTTAGTCATTATACTGCACTGTACGCATGCGTAGTGTTTTAGTGGATCAGTAAGGTTCGGTAGCTTTTTCCCCATGATAAGGTCGAACCTTGCATGGAATTGACCTTCTTCCGCAATAAAGTCCTCAGATTCCTGTTCTAGACAGACGCAAATGGAACCTCATGTAGTCGCCTCCTGTTGTAGTTCATTCGTCTAATGCTTTGATGTATTGTACATTTCTGCTCATCATGGTTGTACAGTAAAGCGTGATTAGCTGATCCGCACTCTGGTTATATTAAAACTTCTGTTGGATGCACGTCTTATCAGCGCTTTCCGTTCGAGGCTCCTGTCTCTCCAGTCACTGCTGTGCAGGTGTGAACAGGTTACATCAGTTCATCAGCGAGAATGAAAGGAAAGGTGTACAGGACAGTAGTGAGACCAGCGATGCTCTACGGCTTAGAGACAGCGGCACTGAAGAAAAGACAGGAGGCAGAGCTAGAGGTAGCAGAGCTGAAGATGTTGAGGTTCTCTTTGGGAGTGACAAGGATGGATAGGATCAAGAATCAGTTCATCAGAGGGACAACCCATGTGAGATGTTTTGGAGATAAAGTCAGAGAGGCCAGATTGAGGTGGTTTGGACATGTTCAGAGGAGAGATGGTGAATATATCGGTAGAAGGATGCTGAGGTTGGAACTGCCAGGCAGGAGGTCTAGAGGAAGACCAAAGAGGAGATTTATGGATGCAGTGAGAGAGGACATGAAGTTAGTTGGTGTGAGAGAAGAGGATGCAGAGGATAGGGTTAGATGGAGGCAGATGATTCGCTGTGGCGACGCCTGAAAGGGAACAGCCGGAAGAAGAAGAAGAAGAAGAAGTGGACAAAGTGTTTTAAAAAACAAGGAGATTAGGTGGGAAAATGATGCATCTGTCTTTACTAAAAGTTTACTAAAATAAATGAGAGAGTCACAAATTTGACTGACTTTTTTTCACCTATTTTGATGTTTACAGTATGTACTGTATGATTTATTTATTTTTTCTAGGAATAGGACTAATAATCTTATTTTCTGGTTTATTGTAATCACATAATGGCGGCACGGTGGTGTAGTGATTAGCACTGTCGCCTTGCACCTCCAGGGTGTGGGTTCGAATCCCAGCCAGGCTCGATTCCCATCTCTGTTCTCCCCGTGCTTGGTGGGTTTCCTCCGGGTACTCCGGTTTCCTCCCACAGTCCAAAGATATGCAGGTTAGGCTAATTGGCGTTCCTAAATTGCCCGTAGTGTGTGATTGGGTGTGTGAGTGTGTGTATGTGTTTGTGCCCTGCGATGGATTGGCACCCTGTCCAGGGTGTACCCCGCCTAGTGCCCGAAGTCTCCTGGGATAGGCTCCAGGTCCCCCGCGACCCTGAACACAGGATTAAGCGGTATAGAAAATGAATGAATAAACCCACATTTTATTTAGCATTTAAAACCATGTTTTGAGCAGCGGTTCAGCTCCTCTCACCATCATTAATCCGCATCATTCACGGCACACAATAACCCGTCCGTCTGACAGATTTCAGCTTTACTCTTCCAGAAATCTCTTTGAAACGGTTCCAGACTCGTATATGGAGAACAATTAGCTCAGACACCTTTTTTATTACTGTTTCCTCTCACCTCTTAGCAGTTATTCTTTCTCAATCACCTGGAACTTTCCCATTAATGTCGCATGCGAGTTCTCAGACGGTCCACGCAAATGAACACTTTTGGGAATCCGAGTAGATCAGTGTACAGTACATCAACACAGTGTTACAGCCTGTGTATTCATTTATTTTAAAGTAGTATTCTTACCATGCGTAATCGTACATGCGAACTTCAATTCCAAATGCTTCGTACTCTGTGACCTTGAGATTTGGTTGAAGTTTGTTACAGCTGCTTGGCCTGTAGGAGACCCTCTGGAGTGTTCGGGGGGGCACAGATGGGTAACGCGCAGTGCTCACAGTGCTTAAACAGTGTATCTACTTAAAATACACGAATTTTGAAAGTGTCCCCACCCAGCATAAATGTCAAAATGGTTTTATTGAACCCACTGAGCAGTTTCATGGCAGTGGACCCTTGAAAATGTGTAGCATGGTTTACTTTCCCGTTACCTTAATGGCTCATCTTCAAACGATCGAGCTGGATCTGTTCGAAAGGAGTCTGGAACCGTTTCAAACTGACTTCTACGGGAGTAAAACTGGGAATTGTCATTTTTATCATAGGTTTATTGTAATGGATAGAGACTACAATAAACTAGAGTAAACTTCTATCAAGGGGTCGCCAAAGCGGTTAAAAAGCTTGGCACTGGTTGACCTTCCTGGCGCAACCCTCCAAAAATCTAGAAAAAGCACATGATACAAATTCTCCTAATGACACAGAATCTTCCATTCAAAACTCGCCACCATGTGCAAGACCAAAAAGCTGTCAAACGACATCAGGGACAAGATTGTAGACCTGCAGAAGGCTGGAATGGACTACAAGACCACCAGCAAGAACCTTGGTGAGAGGGAGACAACTGTTGGAGCGATTATTCGCAAATGGAAGAAATACAAAGTAACCGTTAATCAGTCGATTAAAAGTGGAGGGATCAGTCCAGAACTACACGGGATGAGCTTGTGAATGACCTCAAGGCAGTTGGTACCACAGTAACTAAACAAACCATTGATAACCCATTATGCCATCATGGATTAAAATCCTTCAGCGCTGGAAGGTCCGCCTCCTCAAGAAGGCACGTGTACAGGCCCATACAAAGTGCTGTGATCAGATGAGACCAAAATTGGGCTCATTGACTCCAACTCGACTCGAAAGGTAAATGCTGACTATGATCCTAAGAGCCCCATCCGTACAGGGTGGAAACATCATGCCGCATTGAGGGGCCAATGAACGGAGCCATGAATTGTAACATCTTGGACGAGAACTTTCTGCAGATGGCTAGTGGATGGGTCTTCCAGCATGACAATGACTCAATACTGTACATGCCGCCGTAGCAGTGGTTATGATGTGGCTCAAGAAGAAGCACATGAAGGTCATGGAGTGGCCTAGCCAGGCTCCAGACCTTAATCCTATAGAACATTTTAAGGAAACAAGTTGCCAAGCGACAGACAGGAAGCCAGTAAAGATCTGTGAAGTGTGTAGGGGAAAACCTTTTAACAAATTAACCATGAAACATCTCGTCTCTGTTCCTACCAACAAGAGTCATGTTTTGCTTGGGGGTGAAATTCTTTACTATATACTTTAGTTTATACAGTAACATTTGTATTATGTGCTTTTTCTGGGTTTTTGGTTGACATCGTCACTATCCTTTACAATAAACATATAAAAGTTATAGACCCTTCATTTTTTTTCTAAGTGGAGAAACTACCAAAGAAAATCTTCAGAAGATCAAATCATTATTTAACCCATATATATTTAAATACCAAAAGCTAACATTTTTGTTATTTATCTCAATTCTCTCTAATGGGAGAAACTACAAACCCATAGCGAAGATTTTTAAACATCCCTGTCGGTACGACTGGTTCAAATATGCAGGTGAAAAGTTGCTGACACTTTAATAGGGAGGTATGGTGTACTCCATATTTCATTTTAATTTTCCAATCCTTTCCTAAGACATAACTGTCAAATCAACAACATGTGAACATTACTGTGGTTCCACTTTAACACACTGGAACTTATAGATTCTAAATTGTCTTTGAGAACAGCTAAGACTTTGTTATATTGATGTTTATATTTATCTTTCAAATATCTAATTTATCTTTGTTGCACAATGAAATGTACATCTGAAATGTATGAGAGTTATAAATAAATGAAAAGCAATGATTTAATCATAGGCTGTGACTTTGGAAATGGCTGTTATGCAATGTACTTTTTTTTTTTTAAGCCAGTGAAGAATAATAATAATAATAATAATAGAATAACTGGCCTTTTCTAAAACTAAACCAGCAGGAGATGCTGATGGTATTCCGTGTTCAGACTTGGACTTGTTAGCTCTAGACTTGGTCTACCTACAGTACCATATGGGGATCCTGGAGAAGTGTGTGGACGTTCATGCCCAAGAGTGTATCCTATACTATAGATTGTCCCACATATGGGAAAAGCCTGCTGAATGTGGTTAGTGTTTACGCTCGCTCGCTCTCTCTATTCTGCTCAATCTGTGTTTTGCTGTGACATAGATTTCGAAGAATAATTACCTTTGCCTTGAGGCGGGGTCGGTCTGGGGGGTGTATTGGAAAAGGAGAGGGACGGGGGGGGGGGGTGTAGTATAAAAGCAGAGAGACTCTTTGATCCCTTTTGTCTGCCCTTGTCACATGCAAAAGCAATTAAAAAGTGGGTGGATGTGAGTGTGACCAGAACAATTCTGTCATGGCTTTCATTATGACTGTTTACAGCTGGGGTATGGAGAGTCCCCTCTGCTCCGGGAGCTTGCATTCCTGTTAACCCCTATTAGCCTTCTGTATTAGAGAGGATTAACTGCATACAAATGGCAACATTACTCATTGTCCTCCATCACACCCTTCACTTATATATGAGTATATATGATGGGTTTCACTGCAAAAGACCGTAAATGCAATTTCCGGATTTTCCATCAATCTGGCAAATTACTTTTTCCTCAGACACAAAGTTGTCTGTTTTGGCTGACAGTAAATGATCGCACAGCATCAGTTTTACCAAAATGATGTAAATGCTTTATCGCTTTTAGCAAAATAATACAAAGAAATCATACAAATCATCTGACCAAAATATTTTGATGATGTAAATAGTTTGCCATTTGTGCTGTACAACACTCAAAGAAGAACAAAACAAAACTTGTGTATAATGGTAACACTTTTATTAGTTTGTTGATTTTTGAGTTTTTTTTATTTAGATTTTTGAGTTGATTTTGAGTTTGTTGATTGATTAAATTATTCATTTATTTATTGTTAATTGTTTATTGATTTTATTTATTTATTTGCATATTTTGCAATAACTGACTTTTCTCAACACTGACGATAGGTTTATCTCCGACAGTGGGTTTTTGCTACGAATTTCACTGCAAATTGATGGAAAATCCATTTTTGGATTTTCCATCAATCTGGCAAATTACTTTCCTCAGGCTCACAAAGTTGTCTGTTTTGGATCAGCATCAGTTTTACTAAGATTATGGTAATGCATTTATAGTATTTTACAAAACAATACAAAATCATACAGACCTGACCAACATATTTTGACATAATAGTTTGCCTTTAGTTTTCTCAAAAAGCACAATATTAAACATGCCTATGCATATTATATAGCAAGTCATTCGTTTGTCATTTATATTTATTTATTCATGTTTTGCAAAAGATTTCTCACTGGGATAACAATAGGTTCATCTCTAATAATGGGATTTTGCCACGAGTTTCACTGCAAAATGCTATAAATGCTATTTTCGTTTTTCAAATTACTTTCAGGCACACAAAGTTGTCTGTTTTGTCAAAATGCAACAGTTTTATCAAAACTCTTAGTTCATGATTCTGATGTAGCACATGTCTTTCACATTGCACATTTCTTGTTTGCACGTAAACTGAAGACGACCCTGTACTTTAGCCCGTGGACGATCACAGCGCCGCATATCCGGCATATCATGCTCCCCATTTCAAATTATACTGCTGCTGTCATACCCGCGCGATATTTTTACATATTTATGTTTTTATATTTTTATACTTTACGGTATACACGTTAACTTTGTAAGTGCTGTTTCTGTGTAATTTCAATTAAAATTATCATTTAATTTGAGCTTTTTATTTTATTGCAATTTCTGTTCAATTTGTTTAGTTTGTGTAGTTTTTCTATTCTTAGGTCACTGAAGGTCGTGGTTGTGTACATGTACGTAGGTATTATATTTTTTTTCTTAGTTTTTGTATTTTGTTTTTTGTTTTTTTGCATCTTTTGCAACAACTGATTTTTCTCAAAACTGACAATGAATTTACCCTGTTTTTGCCACGGGTTTGACTGCAAAATGATTTTGGGGATTTTCGTTCAATCTGGCAAATTGCTTTCCTGGGGCACAGTGAGGCAAAGTGTTTTTTTTTTTTCTTATTTCTTATAAAAAACTGTCATGTCTTCTTGGTGTCTTTTCCACACTTAGACACCTGTACGAAATATCTCTATTATAATATTTTCTATCTGTTTGTTGTTGTTGTTGTTGTTGTTTGTTTTTGCATTGCTTCATGTACAGCTCATGTTAATCAGTTTTCCTTCACTAGCAATGTTCAGATTTTGCTGTTCTTGTAGCATGTAGATTTGCTCATAAATAACTGTTTCTTAGCATGAATAACAAACAGGTGCTATTTTTATGAAATGAATGACCTCCAGTTGTGTCAGTGCTTCACAGGGTTTCCACCCACTAATACAGGGACAATCAACAAAATCAATTAGAACTTGATTTTCATTCTGGTTATGTTGTTACTTAAATCAAGCAAGATAAAAAAAAATAATAAATCTTTGAAAATCTGTCAAAATGGTTCCTTTCCCGATGTACGTAGTGTCCGTACCCCTGTAGTGTCCGTACCCCTGTAGTGCCCGTACCCCTGTAGTGTCCGTGCCCCTGTAGTGCCCGTACCCCTGTAGTGCCCGTGCCCCTGTAGTGCCCGTGCCCCTGTAGTGCCCGTGCCCCTGTAGTGTCCGTGCCCCTGTAGTGCCCGTACCCCTGTAGTGCCCGTACCCCTGGCCTGATGAGATTTCTTTATTTACTGTAAATAATTTACCTAAATGCATTTGAATGCATTAAACCACAAAAGATGGCAGACTTGGTAATGGTTAGAAATCTCCAGTCAGTAAACTATGCATAATATTTTGCTCTCTGAACATTCCAGACATGGCCCGCCAGTTGGTGCCCCTGCTCTGATGTGTTCTTGATAATATCCCAGGAATTGTTCTAGGTCACATCCTGAATGATTTGCCATTTCATGTTTTTTTTTCCCCCCAGGAATTTGACTTGCATTCACACTAAACCTTTCCTAATTTGGCTTAACAGCTAACAGCACCTCTTAAACTCGACCTGCTGTATTATGAAAGAAACTCAACAGCTGATCATAGTTCAGAGTTATTGGCCACAGCGCAGGGTTGCAATCGGTGCTGCTGTTATTTATGCTGAATGCTAAGAGCAACCTCGGTGTGCCAATCTAAATTGGTTTGCTGGAGCTGGCTGTTTATTTTCATGGGCTGGATTAGAATATAAATGCAGGCATCAGAAAATGACCTTTAAAGCAAGGGGGTGGGGGGGGGGGGGGAGATTCACCATCTCTGTGGGACTAGAAGAACGTAGGCGTTCCTTATGAGAGGATTTGCTGAGTTGGCACTGATGTATGAAAGAGTGCTAATGATCTCCGAGTTAAAGACAGTCGATGGAAAACGACAGCTAATGATGAGGACGACCTCATCGGCCCCCAATCACTGGGTCTGAATTAACCTGTACCTTTCACTTACACTTCCTTCTGGTCATCTTATCTTCAACAGCTAATCTCGCATCGCATGCCTAATTCAATGCTTACATAAAACGTACATAAGAAGCGATGAAGGCGATCAAAAAAAGGCACTTGTGTGTTCTTTAGCCACGGCATTCATGTATTCAGACCTGTTCATGTCATTTGGGCATTGTTCATTTCACTCGAGATGCTGTCACAATTCTAATTTGTGATATTTGCAACCATTTCTATTACACAGGCACCGGTTTACTAGCAAGAAACATCATATCCGATGACACCCCACCAGATTCACTGAATTAATTTACGTCTAGAAGGTGTATGTGGCATAATAAATGTGCTCACTATTGTTACTGGAAGCAAACCATTCCTTATGAAAGAGCTTCTGCATTTCGGAGATGATTTCAGCAGAAAGGGAAGCTCATAATGCAAAAGAAATCGAGAGAATTGGCAGCTCTGGTCCGTCAGGGTGTGGGTCCGCAGGGTTTCTGGGGATGTGCTATGGTTTCTGGCACCAGGATGTACTGTATGTGAACAGACGATTCTTTGGGTGCTGTGCTGTACTGTAGTTTTCCCTGTCTAAACAATGTTGTGTTTTATCATTCTTGCTGTATTTTGATTGGCATACACTCTGAATGGCACCATTCAAACATGTACAGTATACATCAAAGCAAAGGCCAGCCTTTCCGCTCCAATCTGAACGCACAAATCGCCAAAAAGTAATTGCTGGCCACTATAGAAAGGCACCAGAACACCTAGTGCTCCACATTCCACTACTCAAAGAGGCCATGGCTGCCAATCCGGACTTCAAACTTTCCAGATCCCAATTCAATCGAGCACATCTGGGATGCACCAGACAAACAAGTCCAATCCACCAAGTGTAGTCCCACTTCACAGCCCGCAGCCCCTGAAGGATCTGACACCACAGCACACCCCCAGAGGTCCTGAAATACTAACATTACCTAGGTTTTGGGTTCTCCTTGTGCCACCGTGGCTGGTGTGCCTCTTCAGGGCCTCTGGGGCCAGGAACCACAGCACACCCACAGGATCCCTGCGATGCCACACCCTGACGGGCCACACCTGACACGGGCCACACCCTGACACGGGCCAGGGGTAGCTCAGTGGTTAAGGCATTGGACTACGGTTCGGAATATCCCAGGTTCAAACCCCACAACCACCAAGTTGCCACTGTTGGGCCCTTGAGCAAGGCCCTTAACCCTCAACTGCTCAGATGTGTAATGAGATAAAAATGTAAGTCGCTCTGGATAAGAGCGTCTGCCAAATGCCTAAATGTAACACCTGCCCTGGTGGCACAACAGGAACCCAAAACCTACTGTATGTGATTTATAATGTTAATATTTTTAATGATATGACTGATCAGTGTACTTTTAATGCAGGTTCCCAATATTTATAATTATTCTAGCGTGACCTGTAAAATGTCATAGATCTCACTTTCACCATAAAGCAATTACTGTTTCTGTTTATTTTTTTACCATGCAACTCCATCAAGCGTTTACACGATCTTCATTCATTTTTCCCCCCAATCACATTTTCTCCAGGGGTAGCTCAGTGGTTAAGGCATTGGACTATATTTCAGAAGGTCCCAGGTTCAAACCCCACAACCACCAAGTTACCACTGTTGGACCCTTGAGCAAGACCCTCAACTGCTTAGACGTATAATGAGATAAAAACGTAAGTTCTAAATGTAAATGTTCCTCCACAAAGTTTTACAGTCCAGCTCTGTCCTTCCAGGTTTTGATAATGTAGTAATAATACGGTTCTTAACCCAGTTCCAGTAAGTTCAAATCTCCTTTTCTTTGCTTGATGCAGCCCAATAATGTGACCCTTCTGAAAATGGCAGTATATACTGAAACTAAAGCACTTGACCATTGATCTCGGGTCTCTCTGTAGGAATCCATAGACACTTGTAGAGCTGTTTGAAAGTCATCACACTGGTTTCAGTTGTGTTGGTCTGATCTATTTAATGGGAAAGGATTGTGTGTGTGTGTGTGTGTGGTGTGTGTGTGTGTGTGTGTGTGTGTGTACGAGACCACCCGGACATAATGAGTCAGGCAGGAAAACACCCTGTAGGAAAAGAAATGCACTGGAGAAACAACATGGGTGTGTGTTCCAGTATTAAAGAGTCTGCATGTTGGAAGGAAGCGGTGTTGAAAGAAAGAACGCTTGTTTGTGCACTGCTGTGTGCTCTGCAAAGTATATAAGCTATGTTTTATATTAGGTTCATATCCCAACTGCGTTGCTCATGATGCTTGAGGCAGGGTTGAATTTGTTTGGGGGTTTTTTTTGGTCTTTTTTCCTTTCCCATCTTCCTACTGTGGTACTGTAAGTGGCAATCTCATAAACTTTATGATGGTTTGGATAAACTATGAAAACACGAGAACATCATAAAGCCGCCCAAAGGAATCGTACTCCCATGGGAGTTGCACAAACACATCAGTATAGAGAAAAATGGAGGGGCTGATGTGTGCCGAATCCCTGGGAAAGGCTCCAATCACATTTGTCACCAAAGTCGTTGTATATACAGTAGCCGAGATATTTCCGAGAATCCATTGTTAAACCATTTTGTGTGTACATACCATACTGTATAAAAGCCTTATTGGTACTGTGGTTGAGGCAAATGACACCGCTTACCCTCAAACACTTCTTTTTAAATGTCAAGAGACATTAGGTCCGTGGTGAGATTGCAACACTCGTGAAGTTTCACTCAGTTACTGCAATGACCTGAAGTGCCACTCTAATTACAGGTTGGCCAGAAGATGGTTTGCCAGAACACTCCACATTGGGCCGAGGTACAGTACAAGACAAATCTTCCTTAAACACTTGTCCCGGCAGCCTCGTCTATCCCCCCCCCCCCCCCCCCTTCTACGGAACCCTGATTAAGATCTCCAGTGGTGGCTGTAATTATAGAAGCCTGGACAACAAAAGCTGTCAAGAGCGGCAGGCTCAGACAAGTCTGTCTTTTTGTGAACAAACCCATATGAACAATTGGGTTCTGGGTATCATCTGGATGAGCGTGTGCTTTGTCAGCAGCTGTCCTGCTGTCCTGATAATGAAATAACTTGCTAGGCATGTACGCCTTTTAGGTGAGACCTCTGTCAATGAAACATATGGAGATATTCAGTAATGAGCCGTCCAGAAGAAGGAGGAATGCTTAACCCTGCAGCTGTGTACAGGATTCCCTCAGGCATCTGCAAACTAGGTACCAGGTTGTTGTTTTTTACTTTTTCCCCTGCTATCAAGTTGTCTTGGATTACATATCAGATACATAATTAATTAGGAAGAAGACACTGCATGAGTTGGGTGTACACCCTGGATTGGGTTGCCAGTTCCATACACTGTATCATGTAACACAAATATAAAAATTTCACATCTGCTGCTTCAGGCTTTAGTGTTTTTAGATCTTTTTGTCGGATGTTTCTATGGTAACTTCTTCTTCTTCTTTCGGGCTTCTTCCATTAGGGGTCGCCATTTAGTGTTTTTAGATCTTTTTGTCGGATGTTTCTATGGTAACTTCTTCTTCTTCTTTCGGGCTTCTTCCATTAGGGGTCGCCATCTAACTCTACCACCATCTATCTTCCCTCGTCACTCCAACCTTCCGCATGTCCTCCCTCATCACGTCCATAAAGCTCCTCATGGGCCTTCCTCTTCTCCTCCTGTCTGGCAGCTCCATCTCTAACGGTCTTCTCCCTCATCCCTCCTCTGTCCAAACCGTCTTAATCTGGCCTCTCTAACTTTGTCCCCAAACCGTTCTACTTGCACTGTCCTTCCAATATACAGTACTCGTTCCAAATCCTGTCCATTCTTGTCCATCCCGAAGACAATCGCAGCATCTTCAGCTCTGCCACTTCCAGCTGTGCTTTCCTGTCTTTTTGTCGGTGCCGGCGTCTCCAAACCGTACAACACTGCTGGTGTCACTTACTGTCCTGCAAACTTTCCCTTTCATTTTTATGAATCCACACTTTCCACCCTGCCTGCACTCTCATATTCACTTCTTTACCACACTGCCCATTGCTTTGGACAGTTGACCCTAAATAGATGTTACTCTGGTATACTGAAGTATAATTACAAGCATTTCTGAAATGCCAAAAGCTTTTATTGACAATTACATTAAGTTTATGCACAGAGTCAATATTTGCAGTGTTTACCCTCCTTTCTCCAAGACCTCTGCAATTCGGCCTGGTGTGCTGTCAATCAACTTCTGGGCCACATCCTGACTGATCGCAGCCCATTCTTGCATCATCAATGTTCGTGAGAAATTGTGGGTTTTTGTTTGTCCACCAGCCTCTTGAGGATCGACCCGCAGTGGGATATTAAGGTCTGGGGAGGTTCCTGGCCATGGACCCAAATTTTTGTTCCCCGATCCACTTAGTTATCCCCTAACCCCCTTACATGGACGGTACCACCACCACCACTGATAACCCAACATTCTTGTGTACAGTAATATCTCTGTAAAATATTCCCAGTACATTTATTTGTATAGTCTGTACATAGACCGTACACTAATATATGCATATGTGTGTATACAGTAGGTTGACTCTCTGCATTTCCATCCAGCTGTTGACGAGTTGCTCCATCATGCTGGAAAAGACATCGTTTGTCAAAAAACTGTTTTTCGGATGGTTGGGAGTGAGTAAATTGCTCTCCGAGGATGTTCTTGTACCTTTCTTTATTCATGGCTGTGTTCTTAGTCAAAATTGTGATCGAAGGAACCATGCTGCAAATATATTTTTATTCTCTTTGCATGAGCTTAATGTAATTGTCAATAAAAGCCTTTGAAATGCTTGTAATTATACAGTACTTCAATACACCATAGGAACATCTGACAAAAAAGATCTAAAACCACTGAAGCAGCAGACTTTGTGAAAATGTACGTGTCAAAACTTTTGGCCATAGCTCGTGGGGATAAAAACAAGAGAAAAGAATCCGACATGGATTTGGAGAAGGAAATCATGCTAGACAGAAGCTCAGAGCTCAGGATCGAGCCCAGGATGCATCGAGTACGGATTGTTCAGTAAATCACCATTAATCAACCAAAAACAACTTGTACTTGTGACGTGCTATTCCTCTCTATGAAGATGGCATGAAAAAAAATAATAAGCGGCGGTGCGTACTGTATACCAGGCTGCTGCGAAACTGCGCCATGAAGAAAAAAAAACTCATTTTCTTTTCCTCTAATGAAGAATGAAGCAGTTTTTTTTTTTTCATTATTATTGTTATTATTATTCCTTATTTTACAGTATGACAACCTGTACAACTACAGAACCCCCCCCCCCCCCCCCCCCCCCCGGTGAAAAGTGGATGATGACAAATAATATAAAACGTAGAGTGTAGATCAAAATGCAGGGCACGCGCATGCTGACACAGTTCACGCACGGACAACCACATGGCAGCGCGCAGACCTAATATTTCCATTGATTTACTTTCCACAGTGTTGAATTGTTTTTCTTGCGTGCGTGTACGTGTGTGTGTGTGTGTGTGCCGGACCTAATGGGCTTGGTCTGCTGTACTGTGCTGTGCAGTGCAGTATGCTTTGTGTCAGGGCTGATTAGAGACACAGAGAGAGAGAGAGAGAGAGAGAGTGTATGCCACGGCTAGACGAGCATGGCTGGTTTACCAGCTCGGCTGTCCTGCGTCTCCTGTGTGTCCTGCGTCTCCTGGCTTGCCCGTGTCTGTTGTCTTATGTGGTTAGCTGTGTTAGGAATGGTGGTGGTGGAGGTTGAGGGATTAAAATCCCGTGAATGAATTGGCTTGTTTGTTGCAGCATGTTGGATTTCTTCTTAAAGAGTGATTAAGCACAACTGACTCATTTCCCTTTTGTCTTTTGTTTTTTCTTCTCTCGTCCTCATCTTGAGTTACAGCTCAAGTGAGAGAGTCCTGCTTCCCATGTACGGACCGGTTACTGGAGACGCGTAAAAGGAAAAATAGTATTCACATTCCATCCCCGCTTGGTTGAGCTTCTCCCAGAGCTCCTAGCAGCTTATAATTGTAAAAGATAACACGGACGCTTCCTTCGCTTTGTGTATTTGTTCAGCAGACAGTTGGTGTGTAAGTGACTCATCCTGGGTTATTTTTTTTTTCCTGTTTGTTTAACTGTTACCTTTATCCGGCTGGCCCCTAGTAGGATACGCCATGCACACAGAGGTGTGTTTGCTGAGCCAACGGTTCGTGTCGTCCTGCTCGTGGGAGGAATAAGGAAAAGTTAAACTAACGAGATGTGTATCTCCGTGATTCAGAGGCAAGTGGGTGTGAGATTTCGGCATCATGGTGTGTTAAACCACACGAGTCATTCTCTCACCCTTTCATTAAGCTAAACTGATTTGATCCTTACTGTACGGAGTGCTCTCAGATTGATGCGGTTTGAGAGACGATGGCCCTTTATTTATTTACTTACTTATTTAGTTCGGTTGGCGGGAGGTGACGAGCAACCGACGTTTCCGAAAAGGAAGACAGCGAGTCGTCATGGCGACATCCAGTCCCCGGATTCCCTATGCACTCGTGGTATTAATATTTATCATTTAGTCGCTTGGCAAACATTCTTGGGATGCGACCTACAGAGTTGACAGCCGCTAATGTATGAATTCATAATGTACACAGAATCTAATGTGTCCTGATGGCCGTCCAAAAAGTTTCTGATCCCTTTTACAGGGCGCGTGAAAAGTAACAGGCATTAACAATTGATGTTCATATTTATTGAAGCAATTTATTGAAATTAGTCAATTATCTTTAGATTTTAGCGTAGGCACCAGTGGCGCCCACCAGGGATGGAACTCAGACTCGGTGTCTTCTGCAGGAAGTCGTTTGAAAGTCCACCAGTGTGTCCTCCAGCATTTTCCAGGAAGTTGATGTACAATTTATTATTAGAAATATGGACTTAATCAGTTTTAGTAAGTCCTAGTTACTTTTCACCCACCCTGTAGATTTTGACCTTTAAAAGGACCGTATGGTCAAAAGTTTGTGTCCAGACGATCATTATGTCCATACTCATGTGTCCCCATATATTGAACATCCTGTTCCAGATTCTGTAATTCTTTGCTGGTATTTAAGCTTTTCCTCTTCCTGAAAGGCTTCTCACTAGATTTCCGAGCTCATTCGGCTACGAGAGCGTTTGTGAGGTCCGGCTCTGATGTTGGGTGCGAGGAGGTCTGGGGTTGCAGTCAGCGATCCAGTTCATCCCGATGGTTTTCAGTTGCTCTGTGTTGGACACTTGGGTTTGTGCAGTCCAAACTCGCTGACTCAGTTTGATTGAGTTTATTTCCTAACGCACAGTATGCGTGCAGATCAATCCCTGCTTTATCAGATTTCACCCAAATGAGGATGGATTCCCTGTTGAGTCAAGGTTGCTTCCTCTTGTCTTTGTCCTCGGCTCGCTCATCAGGGACAAAATTGATCATCTGTGCATGATTTATTTTATTTTATTTTTTTAACACTTTTCAAACTCATTTAAATGTTTGTTTTTAATTCTGTAAAGCTACTTCGCGGCCACGACCATTGTTAAACGTGCTATAGGAATAAAACCAAATTGTGAGTTTGTTTTAAGTTCCGGTAAAGAGAACCGTTGATGCTACAGTATGACACACACAGACATTCTGTATAATTGTGTACGTCATACTTTGTGGATACACCAAGGGTGTGATGGTCATGCGGAGAGAGATCCAGACGCTTTTGGCTGTATATTGTATAACGTATAAAGACTTTAAACACCAACAAAGACAAACCAGGAACACGAAGTTAACTGTACTTAAACTCAATGCATCACCCTTTCTGATGGCCTTCAGTTGTTTGTTTTCTTGTCATTTCCTTTTTCTTTTGTTTAATTCAGTCCTTCCTTTACTCACAGCCTTGATAATTAAACATGAACTGGACTTGAGACTTAAGTAGAATTTCCTGCCTTAGGGGAAAAAAAACCCAAAGCAATGGGGTCGGGGTATTTAAGAAAGGACTGTTCTTGTAATCATCCAAAGTGACTCAGCCAAAATTCCAACCAACACCCACACTCTTAGACGAGTGCTTACTTTTTTTTTCTTTTTCTTTTTTTCTTTTTTTTTCCATCTTTTCCCAGACAAGTCTTATGATGAATTAGTTTCGGATTTAATTACAGAACCTTAGAGTTCACTTCCCCACAAAGCACCAGGTCGTGCAGTGTTCCAGACGGAAAGAAGCGCAGTGCAGTGTTTTGAGATAAAGGCACTCTTTTTTTTTTTTTTTCTTTAATCTCTTCAATATGCTTAACCTGGCATATTCTTTCTCACTTTCTTCGTAGTTACATGATCAGTTGTTAATATTTCACCTTCACTACCCGTAAGACATTGTGACATGTTTGAACATGTTTCCTGACTTACAACTTTTTTTTCCGTCCCGGCTCGTCGTTTGATCACGACCCAGTTTGGTGTACAGTTTATAGATGCAGAAAAACAAGTACGTTTGCTGATTAGATCCTTTTTGAAGTCTGATGTAACCATCATCAAGGGGAAACGAGAAGTTCAAGGAAACCAACGACATCTTAGTCCGTCTCTCTCTCTCTCTCTCTCTCTCTTATGCTCTTTTTATTTTTCTTGTACTACTTTATTTATATCACCGTGTCCATCATCTGCTCTGCCGCTCATTGTCAGTAAATATAAAATTGAGTGCCAGCAATATGGGACTCTATTGAAATGACAATGTATTTTTTTTCCCCCCCATAAGAGCAATGCCAGCTCACAGAGAAGTCATTACTCACCAATGAACCTCAAGGTTATGAAGATACAGCGTGCAGTCAAAACATTAGGATTCCTTCCTGGACCCATTTCCTGGCCGACATGGATGGCTGCCGCTGAAAGTGCAAAGTTGTCACAATTTACGGCTCTTTTGAGAGTTCCTCGCTACAGATCAAAGCCTAATGAGCTTCAGCATCTCTCAGATTATCTCGGGTCGGGTTTACCCGACTTTGCACCACACAACCGCACCAGCATGGCAAAAAAAGAAACAAAAAAAAACTGTTGATTACAATTTTTTGTTAACGTGTAATGTAATTGCTGCTGGCAAATAAGAATTGGTGCAAACGTGTAAATGGTATTATTTTCCATATCATTCATTCATTCATTTTCTATACCGCTTAATCCTGTGTTCAGGGTCGCGGGGGACCTGGAGCCTATCCCAGGAGACTTCGGGCACTAGGCGGGGTACACCCTGGACAGGGTGCCAATCCATCGCAGGGCACGCACACGCACTCATTCACACACTACGGGCAATTTTTTAGGAACGCCAATTAGCCTAACCTGCATATCTTTGGACTGTGGGAGGAAACCGGAGTACCCGGAGGAAACCCACCAAGCACGGGGAGAACATGCAAACTCCATGCACACAGAGACGGGAATCGAGCCTGGCTTTTCCATATCAACGTAAAGTTTTTTTTCCCCCCACCAGCAGATATTGAGGAAATTCGAGGTATGCAGAGAGTTATCATGATCTGGTTGAAGCAGGCAGGCTTGTTGAGGCTAAATAAATTATCACAGGAGCTATTTTTACACTGAAATATAAATGCAGTAGTCCTCGGAGCCGGAGCTGAGAGTCTATACTCAGAACGACGTTAGGGAATACAACCCACCCCTTATCTGCCTGCTCACAACTTTCCACTTTTCCTCATTATCCGTTCCTGCATGTGCACTCTATCTTTTAATGCCCTTCTTCTTTCAAGGGTATATTGCGAGAGCGTAATAACAGATTTTATTTGTAAATTATATTTGTAAGGTATTATAAGGTACCGGGTTTTGCCATTTTAGGAAAATGATCTACGATCTAGCGTGTGCGCACGGTGCGATGGCAAAAGTTAATTATTTTGCAATGAGAGTACGTCAAGAAGCGTACTAATCCTCTTGCGTTACAACAATAAGCCATGCGTCCGTTATCTACCCTGTTTATCCTGTGCGGGTTAGTGGGAGGAGCCTGGAGCCTGTGCCAGTCTGGATGGGGTGCCAACCCATTACAAGGCATGTTTTTGCACTTAGAAGAAACCCATCAAACCCAGGGAGAACATACAGTACAAACTCCATGAACGCAGAGCGAAGATGAGATTCAAACCAGTAACCCTTGAGGTACGAGACGACGGTGATATCCACTGAGCCACCATGATGCATAATGATTTTGTTTATTTTTGATTGTTTTCCAATCACACAACATAATTATATATTTATGGTTACTCCTAATCTTGTGAAAGAGCTCCTGCAAATGTTCCTCAAAACAAGTTCGTTCCTGTTAACACAGATTCTCTCTTTTTCTTCTTTTCCTTTTTTTTTTCGAAACCACCAAGTCAGGTCAGAAAACTATCTCTTCTAAGGAAACATTACCACATTTTCTTTTTTAATGTGCATTAGGCAATACTATGGTTGCTTAATACACCTTTATTGCATCACCAGTGTCCGGGTTTGATTCCGGGTTTGTCATTATGGTCATGGAGTTTGCATGTTCTCCCCGTGTTTGGTGGGTTTCAAGGTACTCCGGTTTCCTCCTACATTCCAAAGACATGCCGATTAGGCTAATTGGTGTCCCCAAATTGCCCGTAGTGTGTGAATGTGTGCCCAGGGATGGATTGGCACCATGTCCAGGTTGCACACCGCCTCGTGCCCCTGCGATAGGCTCCAGGCCCCGCGACCCTGAATACAGGATAAAATTATATGGAAGATGAACGATGAATGTCCGAAACATTTGAATGATCCCTACCGATGTCACAAGAAGCACCGCCCCCAAGATCTTAAGTTCTTGTGTAGTGTATAAAAATGCCTGACATTTTTGCCTCTTAACACAGGCATTTGAAACCGCAATATACTCGCGTATATAATCTCTCTTTCTCACACACTCATTATTTATTCACCTCTTATCCTGTTCGGGATTGTGGGGACCCTGGAGGTAAACCTACTTAACCTTAATCTGTTATGTCAAATGTAGACCTTACAATCATTGTTACTCTGGAAATAGTCGTCTTCTTTGTCTTTCGGCTGTTCCCTTTCAGGGGTCGCCACAGCGAATCATCTGCCTCCATCTAACCCTATCCTCTGCATCCTCTTCTCTCACACCAACTAACTTCATGTCCTCTCTCACTGCATCCATAAATCTCCTCTTTGGTCTTCCTCTAGACCTCCTGCCTGGCAGTTCCAACCTCAGCATCCTTCTTCCGATATATTCACACTCTGTCCAAACCACCTCAATCTGGCCTCTCTGACTTTATCTCCAAAACATCTCACATGGGTTGTCCCTCTGGTGAACTGATTCTTGATCCTATCCATCCTTGTCACTCCCAAGGAGAACCTCAACATCTTCAGCTCTGCTACCTCCAGCTCTGCCTCCTGTCTTTTCTTCAGTGCCACTGTCTCTAAGCCGTAGAGCATTGCTGGTCTCACCACTGTCCTGTACACCTTTCCTTTCATTCTCGCTGATACTTTATCGCACAACACACCTGACACTTTTCTCCACCCATTCCAACCTGCCTGTACCCGCCTCTTCACCTCCTTTGAACACTCTCCGTTGCTCTGGACCGTTGACCCTAAGTACTTAAAATCCTGCACCTTCTTTACCTCTGCTCCCTGTAGCCTCACCGTTCCTCTTGGGTCCCTCTCATTCACACACATGTATTCCGTCTTGCTGCGGCTAACCTTCATTCCTCTGCTTTCCAGAGCATACCTCCACCTCTCCAAATTTTCTTCCACCTGTTCCCTGCTCTCGCTACAAAGCACAATGTCATCTGCAAACATCATAGTCCATGGAGACTCCTGTCTAACTTCATCTGTCATCCTGTCCATCACCAGAGCAAACAAAAAGGGGCTTAGAGCCGATCCTTGATGCAGACCCACCTCCACCTTGAACTCTTCTGTCACACCTACAGCACATCTCACCACTGTCTTACAGCTCTCATACATGTCCTGCACCACTCTAACACTCTAACATACTTCTCTGATATGTACTACTCTGATGTTTTACTACTCTGGAAATAGTAACGTATTAAAATGAGTGCATTAACATGAATCTTGGAGTCGACTACTTTCGGAGCCATTGTTATAGAAATGTACGGCCAAATGTTTTTTTAAATGTTATACATATGATACAGAAGATGTTTGAGCCAAAGAAGCTACTTTTGAAGTTTATCAACATGGAAGTGACCAATCTCGCTTGCCTAAAAATGTCAAGTTGCTATCTTGAGCCATTTTGAAGAGATGATGGCCGTTTATACCGTTATACTGTCTCGCTACAAACTGTTATCATTTGAAAGGCAAATTATTCATATTTCCTTGAGTATTGATACTAAAATTAGTATACTGTAAGCTTATAAAGGCATCTGATCTGTAACAATTGTTGCTTAAATTAAAAAGAGATGGTTTTAGGTAATGGGCTTTAGGCTTGGGGCAGTGGTGGCTCAATCGGTTAAGGCTGTGGGTTTCTGGGTTACTGATCGGAAGGTCGGGGGTTCGAACCCCAGCATCGGCAAGTTGCCACTGTTGAGCCCTTGAGCAAGGCCCTTAACCCTATCTGCTCCAGGGGCGCTGTAAGCTGGCTGACCCTGCGCTCTGACCCCAGTTTCCTAATTGGGATATGCGAAGAAGAAATTTCGCTGTGCTGTAAAAAGTACATGTGACAATAATTGAATATTCTTCTTTCTTCTTCTTCTTCTTCTAATGGCTAAGAAACTGTAGTGTCCGTAACCAATGCCAAATTCATGTTGCAATATTTTAACAATTCGGCATTTTAGAATCAAACACTTTTTTCAGGTTTATGTCTTTTCATGTGAAATCTAAATTGGCAGAGTTTCATCCGAATGACCGTTAAGACCGTTGATAGATTTGAGTTCAAAAAAGTTACAGACATCGAAACATAAAAGGGTATGAAATTGTATTTAGATTTGTTTTTCTGTTAAGAATATAAATGTGTATGCATATTTACAAAAAAACAAAGCATGGATCAGGAGATAAGAAGCATTAAGTATTATAAAAGCACAGCCAACATCATTGCTTCATATTAATGGCACCAACCACCTACAGTTTAATAGACTGCTGTTAATCACTGGCTGGAAGTGAATTACGCAAGTTAATCATGGGAAAGTTAAGTGTTGTTTCAGGGAAGGTTGGTATTTACCCCGTGTCAGACAAAGCCTTGCTCCATGCCCTGCCATCTACAGCCAAGAACAGCACCAATAAATCACAGAAAGCAAAGTTTCAGAGATGATTCCAGCTTCTGTCATCCCAGAGTCCCTGACCGTCAAGCTATATTCATCTCTCATTGTTTACAGTAAAGCAGCCAAATTAGGTTCTGCCACGCAGTAGCAGTTTTATCATAAAGCCCATTTCTTTTAAACCTATTTATACAGCGGAATAATATAACTCCAGGTCCTTGCTCTAGACACGTTTCCTTCCTTCCTCCCTGTTTAGTTTATTAGTGCAAGGCTAAAAGAGAAGGAATAGAAAAGAAAAAGACACGGCTAGAGAACACTCGCTAAGGTGCAGCATTATCTCTTATTCTTACCTTGCCTTCAGATTTAAGAGTAAATACACACAAATGAAATACTATCAAATAACAAATCATAGGCATCATTCACATTTCTACTGTAACAAAACAAAAATCACCCTTAGGGGGCTTGATTGCACAAACCTGACTTCTTGAGCATGCAGACTGTGTGTGATTAGTGGAAATGGCAGCATTGAGCAATTCATTGTTTATTTTTTATTTTTTTAGCTTTCATTATTATTAGAAGCTGCTGTATACCGTATCAGAATCAGTGCTGTACTGTACACTTGTACTCATTTAATGTGGGTGGATTTCTCTCACCCCCTCACTCAATCGCTCTATAATCGTCTATACCACTTTATCCAGTGTGTAGGGTTGCGAGGGGCCTGGAGCCTATGCCCTGGGGACATGGGGGTGCCAATCCATAACAGGGCACACACATACACTAAGGGAAATTTTGGAATGCTAATTACCATAATCTGCTTGTCTTTGGACTGTGGGAGGAAACCGGAGTACCCACCAAGTATGGGGGGGGGGGGGGGGTGAGGGAACATTGAATTGGTGTTGGCAGCTGTTTCTCTGAGGACTTGACGGGTAGACTTGGAGGAAGTTCCAGTCCTGAACTGAGTTTTCAAGAACTACCTGGACTCCATATTAACATCAATTAACATCAACTATTATAGCCGAACTGGCTGCCACCTAACACACTGTATAAATGCAGATCATTTCCTGCTATCTGTTTCACCCAGATGAGGATGGGTTCCCTGTTGAGTCTGGTTCCTCTCAAGGTTTCTTCCTATTACCATCTCAGGGAGTTTTTCCTTGCCACTGTCACCCTCGGCTTGCTCACCAGGGACTATCTGACCATTTTGATTCATACACATTCACATTCCATACAAACTTAAATAATTCTTTTGATTGTATGAAGCTGCTTTACAATTGTTAAAAGCGCTATACAAATAAAACTGAATTGAAGTTTAAAGCAGGGTTAGGGTCACAATTATACGTCCCTTCACATAAAATCCCAATAAAATACATTTCCGTTTGTGGTTGTTAACATGACAATATGTATAAAACTTCAAGGTGTATGAATACTGAAAGATCAGGACTCTGTTGGTTGCGAAATTCATTCCTCACGCTCCCAAAACCACTCTTGGCCATTACATGGCCATTACACAGCTGGCTTCATTTTATTGCCACATAGCGTTACTGAGTCTAGACCTGAGCGAATGAATCAACCCCAGATCATAACACTGTCTCCAGAGGCTTGTACAGTGGACACTATGCATGATGGGAGCATCGCTTCATGTGCTTCCCTTCTTACTCTGACACGCCCATCACTCTGGAATACGCTCATCAAGTCACATGACCTTTTTCCATCACTCCAATATGCGTAATAGCAAGCTGAATCCTTGTTGTGGTTAGTGGTTAAAGCATTGGACTACAGTTCAGAAGGTCCCAGGTTCAAATCCCATGACTGCCAAGTTGGGCCCTTAATCAAGGCTATTAACCCTCAACTGCTCACATGTATAATGAAATACAAAGATAAGTTGCTCTGGATAATGCAACTTCACCAAACGTTTAAGTAATCTCCGATTATGGATATTCATGATTTATTCAGTCTACATTTCTCCCGTGAAGTTGAGACAGCTCAGCAATAACCTTCCAATTCAACCGGTTTTTATACCTTCATTCATGCAAAACGTCACCACAAGTCCCGGTTTGACTTGAACTTGAATGCAAGTAGTAAGTCCCGTATAAATACGGACAATGTTCCATGCACTAGTGTTGAATTAAAAAATTACATTTCCAATTTAGAATATCTGAATAACTAATCTACAAATAACATGCTTTATTTTTCTGGAACCTGCAATATTACAACAATTAAATCTTATTCTGATATCTTGATGACATTATGGATTTGTCTTTGCTTCCATTCAAGGACAACCTCATTTAGTCCTAGAAATTTGTCTTAATCCTTTAAAGCTCAAGAGATGGTAATGATGTCGCTTCCTTTATTCACGTTCCTCATCCTAATCATTTCCTATATGTGAGAGGAAGCGAGACACTGGCGTGAGCGCCGCTGACGAACAGCCAAAGTCTGCATAAATAGAGCCCTTTACATAACATGTGCAGGTTATGCTGATGGACTGTTTTGTTTGAACAGCGTCCCTCTTTTGTTCATCAGAATCCAGGGCAAGAGAAAAAGAAGGCGCTATGAGGGGAAAACAGGACGACCTATTTAAACCTGCACACAAGCGGATCAAAAGTTGGATCTGGGTGGAAATATGTCCTCCTAAGTGTGCACTGATGGGGAAATGGGCAGCCGGGTTTCGTTGCCGGTGACGACTAAGGCGTGAAACGGAGCACAAAGCTAGAACAAAGTAGTAAAGTAGAACAAATAGTCCAGTTTTTTTGTTTTTCTCCTAGGAATTTATTCTATCATGAGCAATAAATTTAATGATCAATCTGCGTGAAACGTTTCTTTGTACGTGCATGTATGTTGGAGAACGCTAATCATGTTTAAATAAACAGGCACAGCTGATTTGCTGATTTTGGTGCCGCCCACAAAACACCATATAAGGCAAAGCTCACATAGCTTAAGTTAAAGCAAAACGTAAAAGTTACTTTGACTCTAATCTATGCTAATAATTAAGCAGATGAAATCAAATGACGAGGAGTGCTGTTGTGTGGAATATCAGCACGGCTGTGATGCAGATGGGCGCAGACGAGTTTCACAAACACCATTTATCATCAGCAGATTTGTTTGTTTATTTATTCAGGTATTTTGCTCCGCCAACACACATCCCTCCGCGACTGGCAGAAACTACCTGGCGAGTTACTGTAGCATCCAGTAGATTGAAATTCTTAGCGGTACAACGTAGAACAAAAGGTGTGTAGAGTTAGACCATGGAGGTCATGAGGAACTTACAAGATTCACTTTTATATTTCCACTCATTCTGATTTAGAATATCAGCTACAGTAACTTTCTCTGTTGCAGGGTTGAATCCCAAATAGCATTAAACGGAAAGCTAGTGCGCTATGTATGTAGGGTGTACCATCCCCTTTAACACTAACTGATGTGATAGTGGCCTTGATGATCAGTGGTGGATTTGGGATTCAGTCTGTAATTAATGATCGTTAGAACACTTGATGCGGAGTTGTACTGTACATATAGTTAAACATCCTGGTGCTGTTACAGTCTATTATCGTCACCATATCTATATATATAATTTGAAATTGATCCATAATTAATCCATATCTATCTCAACCATAAATCCATCCATCCCTCCCTTGCCGATACGATGTTAGAAAAGCAGAGCCACCTTCATCCACAGGAAGTGAGTGAGCCACGACACTCTGGGGAGTATATGACACATTCCAGAAACAAACCAGATCAGTCACTTAAGGATCACATATTGCTGGTTTTACTTAAGTGTTGTGCAGCTAACAGAAGAGATTTGTACATACATCAGTCCTCCTTTTAGACAGCAGCATTCTTAACCCTTTCTTTGATTTGTCTCCATACGGCTATAACATGTTTTCTCTGTCCAGCAAATATCTTGCTTAAGTGCATAAATAGATACCTATCCGTGTTAATATCTGAGGCTGAGTGTTCATACCACACCTTCGTAAAAATCATGTTGATTTGGGGATTCGTCCTCATTAGTGTCGTGTCTCAGATCAGTTCACACAATCAAAAAGGTAGAGAGTAAATGTTTCTATCTCACTGCTTTTATCGGTCACAGATGACTTGAAAAAACTGAAGTGTTTCTACACCACCACCATATCACAAAAATATATTAAACTATTGCCAATACTCTTTTATTCCCCCTTCAAATAGGTCCTAATCTTTTTGTTTTTTTCTTTTAAGGTCATGCTGCCCAAAAGCCAGGACAAATATTCCCTATACGTGCCATAATCAAAGCATGTTTGCATCATAGACATTAAATCATAAATGCATTATAATCAACCAGTTTTGGTTTAGCAGTTGTTTTGTGATCATGTGACCAGATCACATACAGTATGCACATTTTCGCTGCAGTATATTTAATTAAACTTTATTTGTACAGCGCTTTTAACAAATGACGTCATGCTTAATGTACTATATTATTAGCAAACTTAATTTGGTAATCATTCATTACCTTTTACAGCTGTGTTCACTGAAAATGTATTTATTAGTGTGTAACTTTTATGCAAAGTTAAATTTTTTTGTCATTTTTTAGACATTCAAACGAGTCTACAGTGTGCATATACAAACAAACATTTGCCATTAAGCCAAATTGGAATTCGCCCCTAATGTGACCTCGTACTGTATAAGAAGAGCTCCTCCCCTGACGTGTTCTTCAGCACTTCTGTTCTCTGGTGGGCGTGGCTAAGCAAGAGCTCATTTACATAGACACTGAAACAGCGTGTTCGGTGGAGGGAGTTTAAGATACGGAAAAACAAATGTGTGGGTACTGTAGGGGGTTCAGTTCCAGCCATGTGACGACAAACATGCTCTCCTGGAGAGATACTGTATCCTTCATCTCAGTGCTTGTTTTTCTCCTTATGGCGTCAGGGTGACAGCCCAATGTCTGATTGTATCTGAGCAGGATTGCGAGTAACACGGTTTACGAGCGTTCCGTAAGACGAGCAAAGATTTTTAATACATTTTGACTTGAAAAACGAGCAAGTCTTGGTTTACAAGTACAGAGTATCATGTATCACGCATGCGTGATCACAACTGAGCCAACATTTTTTTCTCTCTTGCACTGCGGAATTGTGGGTAATCGTTTTTTTTAAAGGTAAAGTGCAGGTTAGTTTGTTTTATTTTTACTTTATATTTTGTGTTAATTATTTTTGTGTATTTATTTTTTTTAGGCTGTGGAACGAATAATTTGAGTTTCTACTATTTCCTATGGGAAAATTTACTTTGGTTTACGAGTGTTTTGGAATACAAGCCCGCTTCCCGGAACGAATTATGCTTTTAATCTGAGGTTCCACTGTATTTTACTTGGTGTGTTAACCGACACACATAGGGGGAGCTCTGAGACTCATGTTGGCTTGTTAGTTTGGTTAAATTTGGGATATAAAAATGTATTTCTTTTTTGTTTGTTTTAATTGCTCACGTACAGTACTACACAGTATAAAGTATAGAAATGTAGTTAAAGAATTATTATAAATCAAGGGTAATATTTTTAATCTTATACTTATGTGAGTGCCAAGCGTACTTAAAAGAAAAAAAAAATGTGTGTTTGTTTTGTTTTTTTTCCGACAGCATGTCAGTTACGATACTGCAAGTCATCCTTTCTGACTTGGCCATCATAAAATACCAATGTCTAACCATCATACACCGACGTTGAGGAGCATCTCTCCTCATTCAGAGTTCTTAAAACACAGCCCCAGGTCATTCGCCAAACGAGAAACCGCAGCGGATCAACGCCACTGAAAAAATCCTAGCGAGTCTCCCAATCAGCGAGCTCTCAGCCACTACAAAGGCGAATCTGTCAGCCACGCTGCAACTCCTAGGACTTCAGGAAGAATTCAGAAGAGGGAGAGAGAGGGAGAGAGGCTTGAATCTGTCAGATGAGGAGCTGGAATTTACTGGTATAAGTACGAACTAATTAGGAATGCATAGGTAGCCTCCAGCTCCTTCTCCAGAGCGCTCTCCTGGATTCCGCCTGACTCGCTCTCTCAGGGCGGCTCATCTGTAATTCATTTGAATCCAGTCCATCATTTCCACCGGGATTCGGAGGGGAGCCGGTACGGTGCACGAAATGAGAAAGATCTCACCCTCCATCGTCTTCATACTGTATTTTATTGCGCTATAAATTTTGTCAAAGGAAGGTTACAGTGATAAATATCCTTTGTTTCCAGAGGTAACATAACACACACACAAAAAAAAAAAGGCTGTAATGTGTAACACATGAGCTGCGCCGACTCTGTCTGCGTTCCATTATGAGTAAATCACATTGTTTGAGGATGAAGTCAGGAGGGTGAAGGAGACTGAAGTTTCTCCTCTGGCTAGAGGGAGTTAGTCAAAAAGAAAAGAAGTGGACAATTTCTTTCATTTTCATCTCTCTTGATTTACGACCGGGATTGAGAACGAAATCCGTCTTCGCTCTAAATGGGGGATACGGTAGGAACAGATCTGTGGAAATTATTATTCCAGTCGCGGGTTCACGATGTCAGCGAGTCGGAGAGATCCGCTATTTGAAAACCTTCACTGACAGCAGGAATGAAGGAGTGTCCCCCCCCCCCCCCCCCCCCCCACACACCCTTTTTCTTTTAATTCCTCCCAACAGCAAACTTTTTCCGTTCCCACTTTCAGCCCAACACTTTATCCTCCCACATGCCATAGTGTGTGCATGCAAATGGGGAGATGTCATGTTGGCATTTCTCCTGGCAAAGACCTGAAAATTCTTGACCTCCGTTCAAGGATTTCAGGATCGAGCCGGAAAACTCTGGAGTCAGCCGCTCGCACCACCTGCTCGTGTGCTTCTGCGGGAGATGGAGGGCCTGTGATGCTCTGACAGCTTGTCAGGACACTCCATGCTAATGGAGCTCAAATGCCTGCTGTGTTTTTTCGGGGTGTAACCGCGAGACAGCGCATCATCTTGTAAAGTGTGTAAGCACTAATGCATGTTTTTTTATTTGTTTGTTTGTTTGTTTTGTTTTTTTTAATATCCTGTGTTCTTGTATGATCCAATAATGGTTGGGTTGGTACCAGGTGGTGTTATTTTAGTGGACATATCCAGACTTGTTATGCTGCCGAGTGTCAGATGCATCATGTCATGACATGGGGCAGGTGAGGCAGTGGGGATCCGGGTTCATTGACACTGTCTTGTGAGTTTCTATTGATTTAACATTGAGAAAGCCGTATAAAAGGGTGTGTTTTATTTGTTCGTTCCTCTGCTTGTTTTTTGGTCACATTCTTCATATATTTAATGCCTCGTCCTTTTGGATTTCCACTTCTGTGCCTGTGTTCATTTTCGCCTCTTTCCATTTCCTCAAACTGTATTTGTTATTTTACATCCAATTTCCCTTCTTCCGCTTGATCTCCCTCGATCCGTGAGTCATGTCATTTCCTGCACACTCCTTTGCACCCACTTGCTTTTTTTTTTCGCTTCTCATTCCTCTTTTTTCCTCTAATTTTCTTTGCCTTATCCCTCTTCTCCGTTTCCATCTTCATCCTATTTTTCTTAACCTTCCTGCCTTTCTAAATCCCTGTCTTTCTCTTCTTCTTCTTTTTTTTTTCCTCCTCTGCAGCATCTTTGGAGATCTCTCCATAACCGGAGCGGGCCCAGGAGACGCACCAGCTGCGACGTGACCCTCCGAGCGTCTTCTCAAATGTCGGCCCTGGATCAACCCCCTCACGTCGTAGGACCCTTACCTCAATCTGTTGTCTTTTCCTGCCCATACACCCTCCCCAACCCCATGCCCTATAAATACCAGCCCTAAAGATGATGGCAACTTCTTCTTCTACTACTACTACTACTTCGTTGTCGTCTTCTTCCTACAGTATGCCATGTGGAACTCTCAGAACTGGACTACAAGTATTCTTCCACAGTTGGCATTGAGAGACTAATTGGCCAATTAGCCTGCTTGCTGTATGTCATCGTACCAAGTGTAGCACTTTACCTTTCCTGTAGAGAGTCTGTTCAAGCTTTCCTCTTCAGAATAGCATAGCTTTCAGTCGCTGCAGTAGGGCTACAGGTCACTTTTTTTTCTACTTTATTCTTTGTATCTCTGATTTTTGCCTCTCTACTCTATAGAAGGACAGCGTAGAGACATTTTGCACATCTGTATATTACTGTATCTGTGCCTCATGTTTCTTCCTCTGGGTCTGTTGTCTCTAACCGTAACCCCCCCGTGTTCGACTTCCCTTGGCTTTCCTGTACCGCAAACTCCCTCCAGTCATCCTTTCCTTAACCTGAACTACACTGTGACTCTGACCAGCTGTCTTAAACGTGGCAGACGCCACCTCATCATCTCTCCTACACTCTCACACCCTTAGTAAGGACGCAGCCTCCATGCTTTCCAGGATTTAAAAAATTATTCTATATATAAATTCAGCTGCGAATAAGGAGAAAGATCAGTCATTGCGAGTCAGGCGAAACATTTATATGCACGTTTATTACAACACAGTACAGCGCACGGCGTCTGATCTGAGAGCAACAAAAAAGAACGAACTTGGAGATGAATCTATGTACCTTGTTGGGGGAGAAAACAGACAGTTTTTTTTTTTTGTGTGTGATAATAATAGATGGATGATGTCCTTTCCTGAAGATTGGTGTCTCGTCTCTAGCTCGTCATGCCCCTGGAGGGAACACAAAAGAAAAATACAAATAAATACTGTAAAAATGAAGAAATCTAGCTATGAAACAGCACCATTAAAGCGTTACAGGAGTATAACAAAGCAAGGAGAGGACTGTGTCGGGGAAAAAGGGTGTGTGTGAAGTCTGTCAAATAGAAGTCGAATCAATGAGTTTTGTTATTCGCTCTTTGCAGAGGTTGCCTGAGGAATCGTCGTGGCGTATTATGGCCGTACACTGTTACTTTTATTACTACGAAGCACACAGAACTGCTCGACCCTCCTCAGTCATCGTTATTTATCCTAGACCTTCTGTCATCAGAGAAGTCCATTTAATACAATATATATCGCCTGAAAAAACAAGCGAAACACAAACATCCTTTTATAACCGTAGCTTGACAGATGTGACCGACCTTCCAGATGTTGTGTGTTGGAATCGGTGTCCCAGGTCGGTCCTAGGTCAGTAAAATTAAAGGCTAAATAAAGTCGATTCATGACCTGAAATTGGGAAGTTGTAGCAGATCGAATGGTATCGATTAGTCTGTATGTGTTCGAACAGTCCCGGTGTCGTGATATGAAATAGGAAAAAGCATGTTTCGACTAAACCGCTCGCCTCCATTTCATGGCTGGATGAAGGCACTATCCGGTACACGGGGGAACACTTTTAGAAATGGCTTTTTGTGATCATTGAAATGTTGTGTAGTAATAGAATAGTGAGTGAGGCATATAACTAATCTTTCATCTCCTAGACTATCTTAGACCGTCTAGTGTCCGTGTTCGAGTCTGCTCCATGAGAGTCGCGTGGTTCGTGATGTATCAGAGGGAAATAGACGGGTAATTTTTATTTACATATCGTTCGACCTGAGCGCTGAGAACTGAGTGTAATATGCTATAAGGCATCTATTTAAACTTATGCTTCCTTCCATATGAAATCGTCCGGTTTCACCGGCTATACACCGCTAGTCGGTCAAAAGATGTGTCTGCGTTTTCATTTTCCTGAAGCACTTTTAGCCATTTTCTGGTGGGTGGAAAAAAAAAATGCTACTGGTCCTTGATAACAGAAAGAGAGTGCTCATGGAGGAAGAACCATTTGAGAAAATGATTTGATGACCTCTGGAAAATTTGACAGCTAATGTACCATGATATTAGAAAAATGTCAAAATGGGAACGGAGGGATGGAGGGAAAAGGTCGTCTGTGGCGGACTTTCGAAACGTTTGAGGAACAGGAACCTGCGTAGGAATCTGAAACGTTCCTATCGAAGATGTTAAGGATAAGGATAGCGCTTGAGCTAATAACTGGTGCAACATGCATTACCTCTGAACTCCAGTCTGTGTACCTAAATGTTCTTTGCCTTAGACTAGAGCTAAAACCCTAATTCGTCCTAACGTAATAAGTCTCACATATCTCTGTACACTTATTTTGGGATTGCTGATCATGAAGCATCTCAGCATAGCAGTGCTAATCCAAGATGTCATGCTTTCGCCGCATTTAGTGACTTGCTATGAAAAGCCTCTAATAAAATTGATGATCGTGTGGAAAACGGAGTACTGATGGACACGTGTAGAAACGCTTTAGACATCTGGAGAAGTTGGTTTGCAGTGTGTCTGGTAATCTAGCACTGATGATGGTGCTAAGTATCAGCTCATTGATCTGCTGCATTAAGGCGCCATCAAGGGAAACATCTTCATCGCAGCTGCCAATCGAGATCGAGTCAGTTATCCAGATACGGATGAAAGAACCATACAGGAAGCGTACGTCTGATCGAACACACAACTTATACATTTGCATGCTAACATTTGCATACGAATACTTTGAACTTTGAACTTTTTTTCCCTGATATGCTTACAGTAGGTATACACTAGGTTGTTGGTCATGCCAGTGTTTCCCAAACCTGTTGTTTCCCTTCAGATCAGGGGTGTACCGTACAACTTTCATTCATATACACTGATCAGCCATAACATTAACCACAACCATCAGGTAGAATAAAAAACATTGATCATTAATTATATACCAGTAACTGTTTATTTATAAACCAGTATATAATACATTTTTAAAACAATATATACCAGAACAATGGGAACCCAAAACTCATTTATGCCTGTGGGGGGAGCAAAGGACAGCCTGTCCAGTCCGAACTCAAAGAAAAGCCCAATTGTAGCACAGATTGCTGGGGAAAAAAAAAAAAAAGTCAATGCTTGCTGTGAAAGAAAGTCACCAGAACACTCAGGGTATCACTGCTTGCTGTATATGAGGCTTAGCAGGCAAAAAGTTCAAGGTTGTTGACCTGGCCGCAAAATTCCCTACACTCAATCCAATAGAGTCCAATCCACGGAGGCCACACCCCACAACCCACCGCACCCAAAGGACCCACCGCCCCAGAGGAACCTACGCAATATTGGGCTTAATGTTTAGTGTTTTAATGTTATGGCTGGTCGTTGTATACAGTATTTGTATAGAGTTCCATTTTTAGAAAGGTTTACAGCGGTACCTCGGCATACAAAGAGGCGAGTTCTTACAGAGCAACACATTTTTTCCATAGGAAATAATGTAAATACAGATAACCTGTTCCAGCCACCCGGAAATATTACCAATATTACCCATGTCCAACACTATAATCATATCTTTGCATAGAGAAACAATCAAAACATTTAGAAAAGTCGTATAAATAAGGTTAAAAATATATAATCAATAGACATTAAACCTCACTTAACATTAATTTATGATTCCTCTTGGCACCAGCTGCTTTACAAACCAAACTGTAAGCGGTTACCTTTTTCTTCTTGCTGCCGTCCTTGGGGACCCGTAGTGCACGTCATCACTAAATCTTGCACGAAATTTAAAAAAAAAACAAAAATTGCCGAGGTACCACTTTATATAAGAAACTTTTTTTTAATGGTCACTGTTAATTCTATATAGATATCTATCTCGAATCTATATCTATATAGATATAAATAAATCGGTGAAAATCGCTCATTTTTGGACGGTTCTTTATCCTTGTAGCTGATTGCAGTGTTCCAATGAGCCATCCTGAGCATCTTAATTAGCACAGGATTGACTACAGAAGCCATTCTGGTTCATGTTCTACAGTACTGCATGGTTTTTTTTTTTTCCCCCTACAGTACATTGATCCGTTCAACTATTCAATTCAGTCCATGGAAATACCTTCCCACTCTGCCAGTTGAAGCCTCGGGTCCAGATGGCTGACATTTTAGCTTCCCTGGCTCACAACCCAGTTGAAACAGCCCTCCCACCTGCATTTGTGCCTTCCTGCCTTTCTGTACCTTTTTTGCATGATCATGTACATTATGCGCATCTGTCATGTCGGCACAATCTCAGCTAATGAGATAAGTCACTTAATGAACTCTGTTAATGAAATGAGTTGCTTTCGTACTCGACCGATCGAAAAGCATTTCATTAAAAGCAGCGGATAATTTTGTCTCACAAATGGAAGTCTCATAGGAGCAAAAATGCAAACCATCTGGGGACCTGGTTTGAGAAACACTGGGTTATGGTAATACATTCTCTCTCTCTCTCTCTCTCTCTCTCTCTCTCTGTTATGAATTTCCATGCATAAGACTGTACACATGGCTGAAAACAGCGGCTACCTTATTCTTTTCTGATCTTCTGTAAGAAACGGGCATGATGCAGACCAAACCCTTTAGAACCCTGACTTTTCCCTCCATTTCCATATAGTGTGCCTAATGAGGTATAGAAATATTAAAAACCTAATAAATGCATTAATAGGTAACAAGCATTAGTCTACCTGTGTCTTCAATATTGTGTGCTTATATTCATCGATGAATTGCGCAGAAGCAACAGTTTTAAATAATTGGGCGTGTCTACTTTGGTTTGGGGCGGGTCTAAGAAAGGTCCAGTGTGTAATAAAGTGTAAAATATAAAAACGGTGTCATTGACGATGCATTTTTTTTTTTTTTTTTATTCTATTCATTTAATATATGTTTAAAGTTAGTTCCTGTTCTGACCACTAGGCAATAAAAAGAGACATTTAATTTTATTTAACCACCTTTAGTTTTGATCACGGTGCGTAAGCGAGTCCTGGAATATGTTCCGTGCCATCAGGAGAGAAGAAAAACCCCATAGATGTGCTAACCTGGTGTTACAGAAGTACATTCAGGTCGTCAGCTGATTTCATTTTCTTGCCGCTGAGCCTTGACCTGACCTATAAGGAGTAGCTCTACAACAGGGTCAGTCTCGACCGTTCTGATCACATGACCTTGTCCATCGCTCCAAAGTCCAACCTTTATGCTCTCTAGCAATTTAAAGTCTTTTTTTTTTTTTTTTTATTGCTCTCACAAACAATTGTAGGTCAGCTGTTCAGTCCCATCGTTTTCATTCTCTTTTCCTTGTGTGCGGAAAAAAATAAGCATGGGAAAAAAGAAAAGAAAGAAAAAGATTCACCTCATCGTATTAGAGGTATTGGAAGTATTTTTAAAATTTCTAATTTTTTGTCACATACACAATCATACACAGTACGATATGCAGTGAAATGCTTACACGACCTCCTGTGACCTTTAATAAAAAAAAAAAAGACTATTAATGGGAAATAAATATGAAAAAGAAAAATCTAAAGTAAATTTAACCTAAAAGGAATAAAATATCTGTACAGTACAAAATATACAATATAAGAAAAATATAGAAAATAAGAAAAACAGCTGTACAATATAGAAAATATAGAATTTATGGAATTTTTTATGTGGGAATTAAGTTTAATATAAATAGAAATGTCCTGGGGGGGGTGCAAATATGCCTGAAAGTGTCATATTTAAAGTGACATATTTAAAGAATGGGAATCTTGCATGATACCGCTACACCTTTTGTTCAGGACCAACATATTAAAATAGGTTCACCTTGATATGATGACATGGAGCTGTCACTTTAGAACTGATTAACAGGTTGTTGTTTTTTTAAGTGCATTAATGTATATAAATAAAAGAGAGATTTTGTCCGTACATTGGGTCAGAACTCTGTCAATGAGATCTTTACATTTCATACACTGGAGGACTTGACGCCAGTCTCAGGAGAATTTCTGTCTGTCTGTCTGTCCAGTCAGATGTCAGTCACAGCATCACACAAAACTGGCAGGACAGAATTTAAGGAAACTTTTGTCAGTCCTTAGATCTCGGCCTGAAGTTTAATCTGCACCGTCAGTGAAATCAACATTATATTAAAGATTATTATAATTATTTTTTTAATTATTTTTTAGTTTTAACCTTTTAACTATTTCTGTAAACTCTTTACCCGTCAACGACGCACTAGTACTGTGTAAAACAACAATTTGCCATGTAAGCAGAATAAATGTCAGAGCTCCCACAGTGGGAAATGAACCAATACTATACTGTACTAATCCAAACAGTCAGATTCGAGAATCTATAAATCCAGCAAATACAATTTTTTTTTTTTTTATGAATCTTTAAAATTATATGATTATTATTGATCGAGAAAGACTTTAATTCAGTCCGCATGCATTAGACGGCTTTACTGGACACTCTGAATATAATTGAATATGATAACGGAAGCGAACAGTCGATGCAGTTTAACTTGGTTATGTGGGTTCTAGGGGAGGTGGGATAGGCTTTAAAACAACACACATTTCCCCCTGTGTGTTGGGATTATCTGCACTGTAAACTGAAATTGACCTGGACACATGCGCACACACACACACACACACACACACACACACACACACACACACACACACGCATGGCTTAACTCATTTTGCTGATGGAGTGAATCGAGGCTAAGAGACGATCATCCATTACTCTAACTCGACTAGAGACACTTATCTCCTCATATCTCATTTTTTAACTCCTGTCTCCGTTCCTGTCTCACCTCTTCCATCTCTCTCTCTCTCTCTCTCTCTCTCTCTCTCTCGGTGTCACTCATTGGCAATGTTGTTCTATTCTATTTGTATTCCCTATACATGGAGCAAATTTATTCTTGCTTTCCATTTCCATCATCTTTGTCCCCCCTCACCCCCACACACACACACACACACACACACACACACTCTCTCTCTCTCTCTCTCTGTGCATGGTGTGAACTCGAGAGGGAATCTTCTACACACCATCAAATGAATGAAATATCACAGGCAGCACTCCAAGAGCTCGCCAAATTCAGGGAAGTCAGATGTGTGTGTTTATGCATGAACAAATCCTTGTGCGCTTTAGGTAAGTGAAATCATCCGAATCGACAGGGAGAGGTCAGGTGTCTGACTTCCGTTCTGTCAAATTGCACAAAATGTTTTACTTTATTATTATTTTTTTTTTACATTAGTTTGTCATGGTGTTTTTTTTCTCTCTCTCTCTGTCTGTTTTAAACAAACATCTTTCATCTTTCTCTTTGCACTTAAAAAGGGAGTCCCATGATATCAACACATGGTCCATATCAGGGGAATATCCAGACCCACATCCCATAATACTGCTGTCTTGAGAACGATCAACATCCTAAGCCACGTGTGCACACACACACACACACACACACACACACACACACGGTCACTGAGAGGAACTTAAAGTGAATGTTTAAAAATTGACACACACCATAATGTATGTTAAAGTAAAGGGAAAGTAAGTCACTATAGCAAACACAATGCGTTGTATTAACACTGAAATAATTGAACGGAGACGAGCGCTGATCCTGAGTTCACGCCCATCTTTGGCGGACGCTAATGAATATTAATGAATGTGCAAATGCGGCGGTCACGCTTGTGGTGCTCAACTTTACAGTAGTGATGGGAAGTTTTGAATCATTTTATTGACTCGGTTCTTTGAATCTCATTCATCGAAATGAACGAATCTTTTTTTTTTATTTATTTTTTTTTAGTCATTTAGTTCATTTCATTCTTTTGATAAGAAATAAAATGTTGCATTTTCAATAAACAGACCCCAACACGTCTACATACACAAATTTTGTCTATAGTTCCAGTAATTAAAATATTCCAGTGCAGCTAAGGACATATTATAATAAACAGAATGAGCAGCTCACCTCTCATATCTTCCAGTCGGAGTCGTTCGTTCTTTTGAATCTGTTGCACTGCACAGCGTCTATGGGAGTCACGTGACAAAAGAATGAACGACTCGGAGTAGACGAGTCATCGAGAGAGAATCGCTAAATTCTGCGTGTCTAGTAGAATGTGAACGAATCACTCTCCGAGATACTCGTTTGTCTGAGTCACGATAAAGATTCGTTCAAAAAGAACGAATCGTTCATGAACGACCCGTCACTACTTTACCCACATCTGACACACACACACACACACACACACGCACATTAAAATTACTCCGTACATTTTTTTTTATTATTATTATTTGAATGTCCATCAAATTTCACAATATAATTATGACATATCATGTAAATTTCTCCAAGAGTGTGTGTGTGTGTGTGTGTGTGTGTGTGTGTGTGTGTGTGTGTGTGTGTGTGTGTGCACGTGTGTATGTCTTGGCTACACCTGGCAATCAGTCATCTATGCCCGGTTAAGCAGCCCAGTAGGGAGTCCACGCAGCAGCCTCCAGGCGCCACTAAGTTCGATGGAGTGCTCTGAGCATGCTCATTACAACCTGCACGGCCACTAAAAACATTCTCTCTCTCCCCCACCCCAACTCTCTCTCTCTCTCTCTCTGTACGCAATAATGAGGATCTGCTACTTGGAGCTCATGCTGGCACCGTGTGTCATTAGTGCCAACACACATACGCGCACACACACATTAGACAGCTGCTTTTCAGCATCGCGCCCGCTAAGTGTAACCGCTTGTGTGGAAGGTTTGGGTCTCTTCTGGGGTTTGGGTTTGGAGTGAAGCTTGCTTAGACGTGAGAGCATGAAACCTGGACACTCTATCCAACGTTTTGTACAAAACGCTCTGTAGTTTCCTTGTTTATGTACATAAAGTGAACAATAAAAGATTTCATTTGAAGGTAACAATGACAATAACTTTGAATTTTCTTATATATATATATCTCTGTCTTATCAGTCCTACAGCCGGCAGAACAAACTTCCTTTTTTAGCTTAAGGATTTCCGTGCATTGTGTATCATGAAAGATTTATTCCAGGACGTTATGGCTATTAATCTAACCGTCTGCCAGAAACTTGTCAGTTTGGATCGTTTTCCTTCTCTAATGAAACTGCTACATATTGTAGGTTTGTAGTGAAAAATTTATACTGTTTCTTCTTCCTTTTTTTATTTTCCTGCTTCATACTGTACTGTAGCTTGCTCTGTTAGAGGTCGCTACTTA
The DNA here is from genome assembly GCA_030522415.1 of Channallabes apus. NCBI lineage: Eukaryota > Metazoa > Chordata > Actinopteri > Siluriformes > Clariidae > Channallabes > Channallabes apus. The sequence continues at coordinate 27,420,806 of CM060127.1, read as the reverse complement.
TTCATAGTTCAAAATTAAAATTGTATTTAAATTTTCATTCAAATTTATCATGTACTGTATGCAACCATACACAGTGAGGCGCTTATATGACCTCGTAAAGGAGTGAGAAGGCATGAAAAGGCGAATTGGACTAGAAAAATAATGCAAAATACAGGATAAAGTCTGAAAATATACAGATGCAATACATTTAAAATATAAAACAGAAGGATATAAAATGTAGAATGTAAAAAGATGTACCTGGAGGAAACCCACTAAGCACGGGGAGAACATACAAATACAAACTAAATGCACACAGAGACGGGAATCGAACCCGGACCCTGGTGGTGGAAGGCGACAGTGCTAACCACTACACTACCATGCTTGTGTGTGTGTGTATATATATATATATATATATATATATATATATATATATATATATATATATATATATATATAATTATTTTATTTATTTATTTTTAATGCACCTTATGTTACTGGGCAACTAGAAGAAACTCAGGGTATTTTTTTATTTCTTTGTCTAATGACAACATGATAAGAGCGAGTGATATAAACTTGAATTAATCAGCAGTACTACAGTACGTATATCAGAACTGTGCTTTATAGAGCAGATTTGAAAATGAAATAAACAGATCTGTTTATCTGTGTTTGTACTGTAGCATGGCACATCTTTCATCTTGGGTGGTGATGTGCTGTATTCGGGGACTACAGTGTGCGCAATACAAAGTTGCGCAATACGAGGCCGATCTTACTTTAGGTCTGACGTTGTTAATACCATGGAAAACTATTCAGATGATCGCAACTGATGATAGAACTTTGAAGAAGTTCCAGGAAAAGATGTTCACTTGTGCAACTTTCGCTTAGTCATCCTGCTCCAGGGTTACAGTCAGACTGCAGGCAAACAGGGGCCTGTAACCAATCTACTGACCCAATACAGGTGTTGTTGTTTATTTTTGTCAGCTTCATTGCACTAAACTGCCTGGATAAACGTGAACAAGTTACTGTTTTAGAACGGTCACATTATTGACCTGCATTAAGCAGAGAAAAGAAATGATTGGAATTGGATTGAGGAACCGTTCAGCGAATTATTAAAGACAGCAAGGATACAGTAGGGCTGAAGTGTCCGTTTTTTTTGGAGGGGGGCGGGGCGGGGTAATGAACATAGGTTACTTAAATGCAGGGTGAAATGTGTTCATTCATTTTATTTAAAAAAAATTACTTATCCTGTGTACAGGGTCACAGGATGCCTGGAGCCAATGCCAGGAGACTTGGGCCTCAAAGCGGGGTGCCAATGCATTACAGATCACACAAGCACACACACTCTTGCACTCATTCATACACTACGACTAGTTTTGGGCAGACTAGTTTGCCTAATCCGCATGTCTTTGGACTGTGGGAGGAAACCCAGCAAACACTGGAAGAACATGCACACACACCCCAAGGTGCAGGGGTACAAGTGAAGTTGTGTTGTAGAAATACACAGTGCAAATCAGAGCTATATTTAATAGGGTTGTTCCGATTCCGATACTGGTATCAGAAATGCTGCCGATACCACAAAAAAAATCTGGCATCGGAATCGGCGAGTATTTGAGTCCACGTACCGATCCGATACCATTTTCCTAAACATAACCTATTTATGCCCGCTAGCTTTGTTAGCTTAGCTTACTTACAGAGTGTCATGGCGTGCGCCTGTGATGGGCGTGCGCCCAAATTGATATCGCTCCTCGCTCACTAGTTAGGCGGCCTCCCCCCCTTTAGGTATGTGAAGGAGCAGGGCCGCAGAATCAGGCTACGGCCCATGAGCTATCGCCGCTAATGATCCCGGCGCTATAAAACACAGCGGGGAGTGTAGCTCGGGGTCTGACTGTTGGGAAGCTGGACTTTGCGACGTGGTGGATTTTATAAGAGACGGTGGCACAAGAGCGGGGCGATGTGATGCGCCCCAGAGACTTTAAAGCGGGGGCGCCTTTGATCTCCGCGAGAGGAGCGCGTGAACAAGCTGCGCGAGCTCCCGCGGCACCTTCACTTCCGCGTCGAGCCCGCCTTCGCATCCCTGCCGCCAAAGCAGGAACGACCGCACAGAGCCTTTAACCCTTTCCTTCCCCATTTTTCTAAATAAATGACCCTTTTTCCTGTAAGACCTCGCCTCGTGTCCGTGTTTCATGGTGTCGCCCGTGCACTTAGGGTCGAACCCGTTACACAGGGCTAGTAGTATTTTACTTAAAAAAAGAAATGCTATATAGTGTATATATACACTGTACAGATACACACCCAGGTATCGGATCGGTACTCGGTATCGGCCGATACTCTGAGCCCAAGTATCGGAATCGGTATCGGGAGGGGAAAAATGGTATCGGAACATCTCTAATATAATTTAATAGTGAAAGTGAGAGCATTTCCACACACACATACACATTGTGTGATGAGAACTCTCAGGATTGGGCCTAAACATCTGAGGGGGTTAAGACTTTGGACTATGGTGCAGAAGGTCCCAGGTTCAAACCCCATCACAACCACCACCAAGTTGCCCCTTAATCTTGTGCTCTATAATGAGATAAAAATGTAAGTCACTCTGGATAAGGGTGTCTATCGCCTATTCCAGAGTGATGGGCGTGTCAGGGTGAGAAGGCAAGGTCATGAAGCGATGGACCCATCATGCATAGTGTCCACTGTACGAGCCTCTGGAGACTGGAGTGTTATGGTCTGGGGTTGATCAGTTACTCAGGTCTAGACTCTAGTAGCGTTATGGGGCAATAAAATTAAGTCAGCTGACGACCTGACTGTACAGTACTGAATCACCAGGTTATCACATCTATGGAGGTTTCTCTTTCATGATGGTTACTTCTTTCATCCATGTCTTTTGCTGTGTCCAGTGTCTTTTAAATTAGCTTGAAACATTTTGTTTTCCTTTGCTTCTTCAACCAGGTTATTCTATGGCCACATTCATCCATTACTTTAATATCTCATCAGACATGAAGCAACTGAACAATATGCTTCGAGATGAATGATGGAATAAACTGAGCATTTATGTGAAGTCGCTTTTATTCATCAATTTGATCTGGCTTTGCATTGACACCAAAATACTAATGAGAGTGCACGAGTGCTGAGTAATCACTCACTCATTCCAATGCGTACTATAGGAAAATGTGCACGTGTGCATACTGTACGTGGATAGAAGAAAAAAAATACACAGCTGTCTAGGTACAAACATCTGATGTGTCATCACTCGATCTGCAGATCTAACACACCACGCCCTAACCCCCCCCCCTCCCCCTCCCTTTTACTCTCTCTTACAGTACATGTCTGTGCAACTGTCCTGGCCTCGGGCCAGTCGTAACTGAAGAACATGACTTACATTTACTGCAGTCAGGCGAGAGTAAGAGCTGCCCTCAACACCTATTATGCTTTTTATATGGGTGCTGATGAGAGTTCATACTTACCTTAAGAGGTCTAGAAGTGCATTATGTTCACAACACATGAAAGAGAGATGGGTATTTTTTTTCTTTCCCCCTCCTGAAAACCACTTTATTAGAACGCAGTAGAGCATCCGTCATTACCTGTATAAAGTTAGAGCGAGACGTAGTGGGGCTTCATTTATGAGTGTCAACATATTAATGTCTATATGATATACAGTAGTATTTGATATTATATAAGGCTTTAACTATTGATATTCAGACAGTATGGTTTAAAAAATGGAATGTTTAATACAGTATATCTGCTAATGTCCTACGATCTTAATTTTAACGGGAGACTAATGGAGAAAATTGCTCTTTGATTAGTTAAGTTCCTGAAGGGACTCTGCTTAGAACCCTTACTGAAAGATAAACTCTCTTCTAGGGTTCTCTGTCGAGCTTTTGAGGGTTCAATCAGAACAAACAGAAGGATAAGGATCGTGTACGGTTGTAGATTTACTCTTTTTTTTTTTTTTTTTTTTATCTCTTCCTTAGAGTATTACATTTGGTCACCAGATGTTAATGTTAGCCCTTTTTGTCTGCTTTAACAATGAAAAAATGGAAACCATCAATTTTTCTGCAACAGACATATACAGTATAAAGGTATTGGGAAATAAACCAATAAATAAAAAGAAGAAGAAGAAGAAGGTTAAGCAAATGATTAGAATGAACTTCAGAATCTTTTCACATCTTTTTAACATAGTAGGTTATTTCACACCGGTTATATACAGTACGTCTCATTTAACTATAACTTTGACCCGAGAACCTGATCAGTAAGTTGAAAGACTCTCACTCAGAGACATCGCCAGGTTGTGAGTTTGCAATTCAATGCATTTAGCAACAGCCTGAACAATCATCATTATAACCAGACACGTGGCCTAAAGTTTATTTAGTTTAACCCTTTAATATGAAATGGCTGGGATAAAAAAAATTATAATAATAAATAAAATGCCACAGTAGGAAATGTATACGCCCTTAAAACCCAGAGCATTAAAAAAAATTGTCTTGCTAGTTTTTTTTTTTAATAAACATATATAGGACTCAGGATTGCGCATTGCAGAGTGACATATGCTTTTTTTTTTCAGTACATCCTGAGCAATATGATGAACTGAATTTAATTTCATTTTAAAACACTATACCAACATGACTGATCAAAAAAAATTTTAAATGGGTCACACAGGCAAAGAAATAGCACAATTACTCCTGTTTTATGGTTGTTTCTATGATCAAAACATAATAATAATAATAATAATAATAGTATGCTGATTTAGAGAGTTCTACATTTTTGCGACATTATTCCCATATTCCGGTAGTGGTCAAATTTATTTTGTGTTAAATTTTTTTATGAAAGTATAATTTGTAAAAGAAATTGTTCTACCTGATATATCCGAAAACACAAATACACATGATGTCTGATGTCTATAGCCTCCCCATTAACCAGCAAGCATTTAATTTTATTAATTTTTTTTTTTTTTTCCTTTCCATTGATCTGTGCCACTTTAAAAACTTAAAACTTAAAAAACGTAAACATCTGTGTACACTGGAAAATGTATTACTTTATTAGAATTTAAATTGAGAACAAAATTTCCATTCAAGTAAAATATGTAAGTTCAACAAAAATAAATAATGCTAAAAATGTGTTTATAATAATAACTATTAAGTATTTTTACTTCAATTATTTTAGTAAAATAGATATAATGTCAATATGTAAAATAAAAAAAATAAATAAATAAAAAATTATAATTATAAAATTATATTTGAAAATATTTGTCAAGTGTATGAGAAGTAACTACAAAAGTAATTGCACATTACATATGATTTGAAAGCCATCAAGAATTTAAGAGAAGCGTTCAGGTCAAACCACTGAATGCACAGATGAACTTATCCCAGTGTTTCACTAGTGCTTGGACACCATCAAGGTAGAAAGATTTCTCAGTACACCTGAGCCATGATTGGACTGTCTACTTCATGTCTGAAACACCGGCCTCCCAGGAACTCCTTTAATTTAACATTTGGAAATGGCTCGGAGCGAGGTCAGGACTGTACGGGGGACGCGGCAATACCTCCCAGCCGACTTCCTGTAATGTCCAAGTGGTGTTGGTGAATGATTGTGTTGTACAAGTTATTCATCGATTTATTTATCAAAGCATCAGATGTTTCACTTTCATGGTTCCACCATCGGCCAGGATCGTCATTCACAAACATATGGCCGAATTTAAAACATTTGAACCATTTATTTCACTGCACTGGAAGTCTCCTGTTAATGTCAAACAAATTTCATCACAAGTCCCGGTTTGACTTGAACGCCCTTCGTATATTATTTTTCAAATGTGTCATTTTACAATAAAAAGAGTATTCTTTGAAAATGACAGGATTTCCATGAACACCACATATTCCTACACCGGTATGAATGATTTACGAATAAATCTGTTTGTATCCAGCTTGAAAACTGAGGCTCAACGTCATCCTTTTTTTGCGTCATCCACTTCTCTCAGCCACCTTTGAGTAGAATATGTGATTTAAATCTGTCAGTGGTGTAAGACTGCACCAACTCTCCGTGATGATTTATTAAATCTCCACACTCGCGCTATGTGAGAGGGAGATTCAGCTCAATTTGACTTTTCTCCAGTTTATCAAGTGAATTATTTTTGAGGTGTTGTTTAGCCAGGAACGCATCACTAACTACAATCAGCAACGAAATGAAGAATGTTAATTCTCTAAAGGAATAAAATGCTAAATGTTAACAGTCACAGCCGTGACTCTAACACGCTTCCTGATTGAGCTACAGTAGAGTTATTACTTTGGCAGTGTTGAGAGTTCTCTCCTCTGAACATCTCCAAACCACCTCAATCTGGCCTCTCTGACTTTATCTCCAAAACATCTAACATGGGTTGTCCCTCTGATGGACTCATTCTCGATTTAATATTGTTAATGGAGGATAGCACCATATTAATAGGACACAATAATTAAAATGTTTATTCAATTAAGAAATCCATAGTATTATATAGGCTAGTAATCTGTAAAAAAAAAAAAAAAAAACTTGCCATACATGTTTAATCAATGATTATTATTACTATTATTATTATTATTATTATTATTAATAATAATCCATAATAACATGTGTTTTATAATGGTGTCAGTTTTTGTTTCAAATAATATTCAATGTCAGCAGTGTGAAATTTCCACAGCAGCAGCTACAGGTATCCAAGGTACTCATGTTACCATGGTAACACACGAAGGAAGTGACATCAGCGCTGATGACTTTGCAGGGTGTTTTGTCGAGGGAAATTGCCTTCACTGACATTTCCAGCAAACTGAGCAGGGACTAGGGAGCACCCTGTGAAGTACACTTCAGAATGGAACATTGCCACACATTCATACCTGAGGGATGCCGTATATTTGTTTATTTATTTGTGATATTGATGAATCCTCATTCTTATTAATTATCACACATTGTTTGACACTTATTAGGGCACTGGTGGCTCAGTGGTACTGTAGGCTTCTTGCCCAACATGCAGAAATCCCAGGTTCAATTCCCATCCAAACCCCAGCCACTGGATGAAGTACCGGTTCCAAGCCTGGATAAAATCAGGAAGGGCATCTGGCTTAAAAGCCTGTGCCATGATTCATGTGTGCATCAGATGGTTGGCGTCCCTTTGAAGTCCAACAACACAAACTTTGACATTTAGCACATTATATTATTATTACTGTATTACTCATCCATTCATTATCTACAGTATATTGTTTATTCTCTGTAGGGTCACGGGGGGCATAGAGCCTATTCCAGGGAACTTGGGGCACAAGGCGGGGTACACCCTTGGACAGGATTCCGACTCATCACAGCACATACAAACACACACACACACACACACACACACACAATTCCCAATCATACATTATGCGCAATTTGGAAACGCCAGTCAACCTAAACCACATGTCTTTAGACTTAACCATTCCCTTTTTCCCCCAAACATTAATGTAACAGATACATGTTTCAGATCATGATGTAATCTATCTGCACTCTGGGGTATTAATTAAATCCATTTGATGTGCTGTGAGAGACAATGGCTTCCCTCACACACTCCTGGCCCGGTGCTGTTGGTGCATTTTCATCGCAAAGCCCCCATTGTTTTGCACAAATGCGCTGTTATTTCCCAATCCAAGCTCACAACCACAAAGCATCCTGCATCAATTTCAAACTTGTCTTCTCATCTAAATCCCCCACGGGTACCTTTCCGTCCTACGGGGGTTCTTTGGATTGAGAATTTATCCAGTTTTTTGTCTCAGGAAAAGGCGTGGGAGATTAACGATGGGAGGTTTGGACGTGGCACTTGTTAATGCTCTTGTCAGATTTTGATGTTCTGAGCATGTGTGGGCCAGGCAACATGCCCAACGAAAGGGCAAAGGTGTTTTTGTGTGAGTGTGTGTTTGCGTGAGGGGTCTGCAGGGTCTGGCAGGCCAGCTGGAAGCTTTCTCAGCCCTGGGAGCGAGCCTGTCTCAGGGGCATCACGCTTGGCACAGGGTTGAGTGGAGCAAAATTTCCAGCTCTGTTAAATCATCTTAGTGGGAGCGGCTCTGCATCGCAGCCCTGACAAAACAACGACGACGACAGAGTGAGACTTTTCACTGAGCAGGTAACCAGGGACGTGGATGATTACGCCAGATGTGTAATTATTCCTTGTGTGGTTTTTTTTTGTACTGAGATGAGAGGAGGGGAACGATGATCAAGGCTAAGTCATTCGTGAGAGATTCAGTGATGTTATAATTGTTTTTGTTCAAAGGGTGTCAAATCTCTTTTACAATGCATTCAAATTTTAATCGCTTTAGTGGTTTAGTAGTCGGATTAATTCAAATATTAATTAACCTACGAAGGTGCCGAACTGTGCCTTCGAATACATTTACATATACATTTATGACATTAAGCAGATTAAATAGTGCAAACGGGCCATGGTCTGAGAATTTCATAACAGCTGAAAGGGACCTGTTATGAGAATTGATACAGCAAAGAAAAAGAAAGTTCATTCCACCACCTCGGTGTCAGGAAAGTGAACAGGCTTGACACATCTGCTTTGTGTCTTAAAGGATGGTGGAGCTTGTGGCTGGAAGGGAACATGGGTTTGATCAGTGTCTTCAGGAAAATGTGATCTACCTTTGGCTTCCAACACCAGCATTTGAGCAGCTAAAGGAAGTCAGGAATGACTACAGGAATGCAGTAATGAGGTGATGTTGGAGAACTTGGGGAGGTCAAACACAAGACATGCAACTACATGCCTTTGGAATTAGTGCTGGAGCATGGGGTTGATGGGATGCAGGAGAAGACCTGCCAGAGGTAAGTTGCTGTAGTCCAATCTTCCGACAGTGAGCACACGAACATGGACCTGCCTGACCTGTGAAGATCCATAATATCCATCCATCCATCTGTCTAGGAACCTCTGTGGTCCAACTAGGGATGTTGGAGGCCAATACTGAGCATTGTATTTATTCCTATTTTATGGCTGTGATGGTATTTATTTATTCATTAATTTTCTATACTGCTTATCCTGAACCAGGTTGTGGAGGTCCCGGAGCCTATGCCAGGAGGCTTTGGGTTCAAGACAGAGTACACCTTAGACAGGTTGCCAGTTCATCACCAAAGACCAGTCTGTCTGATCCGATCTCATCATAAATCATCAAAGAACGTCCTTGTGGCCATGATAGAAAAACTCCCAATGCACCAAATCCCACCACCCACGAGGTCCAGCAGAAAAATCAGCCAAAAACTGCTGATCCGGCCTCTAAACTTCACAGATCCCAATCCGATTGGGATGCGCCAGAAAACAAGTTCATTGAGGCCCCACCCTGAGACGGACAGCAACCAACATCCTGGTGCCAGACACCAAAACACACCTCCCGAGGTCCCGTGGAGTTCCCCTGAGTCCCCGGGGTAGAGCTTCCCAGGTTGCACAGTTTGTCCAATTTCACATTTCTTTCATTACCTCGGATACAAACAAAAACTCCATACTGTTCAATGCGTCTTATTTACGCATGTGATCCCAATAAATGTGTTGGCCATAAATATACTGTATATATGTTATAAATTTCTTCATTTGAGATTCTGCCACAGAAAAACAAAGGTACAAATTAATTATGTAATAGTCACCTGTATTGTAGTCCAAAGACAGTACAATAATTCCCATGTTTATTTAGTGATGTATATGTAACTCAGTTCTTATGCATTATGCATATGATGTATTTTATACTTCTGTGAAGTAAAATGAATTTCAGAAATATCTCATAGCATTTTAAATATTATTTCCCCAGATGTACCACGCAAACCGATTTAGCGGTTAATTCTACTGTATTACTTGAACCCCGTCAACACGGATTTGTCAACCTCATCCAGCTAATCAAATATTATTTGTTATGTTTTTATTTATTATTATTATTATTATTATTATTATTATTCCTGAAATGTCTACCATTAGGCTTACTTGCGATTTGGCTTCCATTTTCGTGACCAGTCAAACACTTGTATCTCCAGCCTAAAAGGGTTTCATCTTTAACGTACTTTTAGTCCTAGGATGATGATGATGATGATGATGATGATGTTTTTTTTTGCTGGAGACTATAAAGGCAAAACAGGGCAAAGCACAGACCCTTTAAACCCCTGTTCACTTGTTTAACATGTCACCTATTATTTATGTTACAAACACGGGGGGAATAAGAAGACTCTTTGAAATGTTACGTTTTGAAAGTTCACTCCGCTTTGCTTTTAACACCATTTTCAGGACGAACTGGAACCGAAAGGTCACCAGACCAGTGCAATGCATTGGAAAGAGCATTAGACATCTCCGCCTACTTTTCTCTCTAGCACCCGCCCACTTTGTCTCTCAACATTCATTACGGGTCAAAGGATCGCTCATCATTTTCTGTGCCTCGCTCCGTCTCTGAGTCATGCAGGAAGCCTTTATCTGTCTGACATCAACTGATGTGTTCTGAAGCACCAGGTACCACCCTCCCTCTGCCCTCCTAATGGCACTGATGGCTGTTGGTGTCAGTTGCTCTATTGCCCTACCTCATCATAATTACTGCTACCGCTGCCTCTAAACGCATGATAGCAGAGTAGTTTGTCGGGTTCACGATGATTAATCGCTTGCCAAACTGATTGCTTCTCTCTCACTCTCTCTGCAGTGGTGCAACAGGCTTTGCTTTAATCAGTACACAGTGTTAGGAGTTGTGGCCAGTGGGAACAAGTGTGTGTGGAAAGAGTTAGCATAAATAATTTGTGTGCTGGACCATTTGCTTACGTATGCTTCTATTAGAGCAGTGTAGGAATATTAATTAGCATTTATTTTAGGAGAGTAACACAGTGACGTGGAGTTTGCAGGTCGCCCCCGTGCTTGGTGGGTTTCCTCCGGGTACTCGGGTCCCCCCCCCCCCCCCCCAAGCAGACCAAAGACATGCAGTGTTTCCAAATTTCCCACATTGTGTATGAGTGTGTGTGTCCTGGGATGAGTTGCCACCCCATCCATGTGCCTTGTGCCCTAATTTTTTTGTTCAAATCGGATTTGCATGTCATGACGGGTCACACTCGTAATTAGAAAGATAAAAGTGACTTTAATCTGACTCTAATGTGGACACATCTGTCCTTAGACGCGACACGTGTGCGCCCATCGACGCTTTCTCGCTTACACCATCTGGGATAAAACACGTCATATTTGTACGACTGCTCATCTATTTCAAATAATGGATACAATTTCTGCAAAAATCAAATATTCTTGGGATTTTGCTCTAAAGGATGAAAAGCAATGAGTCGGATGTATTTTTTGCGGTTCAGAAGAAGGAAGAAAGCCAGACGCCTCACTTCAAATTCGTGACCCTACTTACTTACTGTAGTTAAAATTCGAATAAAACTGTATTTGTCGGCCTCCGAGTGGCGCAGCTCTCTCAGGGTGGAGGGATGAGAGATACTTAGTGCTCCCACATTAATCACGGCTATACAGCCAATCAGGGGCGTCTGTGAGCACGCGCATGCGGAAGGAGCGGATAGCGCTTTCCTCCGAGTGTGTTACTCCGCCCCTAATGGTGCGTGAGCAAGCAGTTTGAAAAAATGCGGTCGGCTGACATCACGTGACGGTTCGGAGGAAACACGGGATAGTCTTCACCCTACCGACTGAGTGGTAGTGGTAGCCTTAATGTGGGAGCCCCCCCTAGTGACAGGGAGGAATTGGCCACGACAAGTAAGACTGAGCATTTAAAAAAAAAAAAAAAAAAAAAAAAAGTGTCTCACCTGTGTGTAGTGTCCGTAACTTTTTTTCGAACTCAAATGTTTTAAAGATCTTAACTGTCATTCAGATGAAACTTGGCCAATTTAGATTTCACATGAAAGGACATAAATCTGAAAAAGTGTATTATTCTAAAATGCAAAATTGTTACAATATTGCGTCATGAATTTGACATGGTTACGGACACTACAGATTTTTTTGTTTTTTAAGAAAAAATCTTTAATTTTGCACGGAATGCTTTAAATTAAGCAACAATTAATTCACATGTCATTTGCTTCTAGAAGCCTACACCAATTTTCACCAACATTTAAAAAGAAATATGAATAATTAGCATTTTAATTGATTATTGACAGTATAGTGAGACAGTGTAACGCTGAAAAATGGACATTTTGGGGGCTCATTTAAAATCATCTGAAGTTAGCAACTTAAATTTTAAGGGAAGCCAGATTGGTCACTTCCATGTTGCATAAACTTGTAGTACTGTAGCTTCTTAGCCGCGCACATTTTCTGTATTATACGTATAATTTATTATATGCACCAATGCCGATTGGGTTTTGAAGCTGCTTAGAATAATTTATCTGTTCATGATGTGTAGTCACTTCCCTCCCTAATTCCTATGCAATGATGCTGTTTTGTATCCCAGCAAGTTTCAACTATCAACATCATCTTCTTCTGTCCTGAATTATAGATAATTACGTTATCTACAGTAGAAATTCATAGGAATCTAACATTCTAACATTCCCTCGACTAACACTCGTCTCTATCAGATCACTCTTCACCTTCCACTCCTCCTCAACTACCTCTGGGTCAGGAGAAGGAATTAAAATAGTATTAATAATAATAATAATAATAATAATACTAATAACCCTGAGGTGTTTCATGTTTTCTGTTTCTTCCTCGAAGCAGAAAGAGTTAAATTCGACTTAAAACAAGTCCAAGCCCAGTGACATTCCCTCCATTCTCTGAGGAGAGTGCTTTTCTCAAAACGTTGGTCTGTATCTTCTCCAAGCAGTCGCTCGTGCTGACCCGAGTCGTCCTGGTGCGCCGTCTCGCCGGGCTCGTCTTCCAAGAACATAGACAGTGTCTGTATTTCTTAAGATAAACAAAAAACAAAAAAAAAAGCCACCACTGCTTGTGCTCGGGTGGCGACTGTCTCGTCTGTGCCAGAGTTTGTCTAAGATCAATCTTAACCAGTGTGTATATGTGTGTATATATATGTGTGTGTGTGTGTGTGTGTGTGTGTGTGTGCTGCAGTGCACCATTCTGTAGTATTTCCAGCCAAAAAGCTCATGTTTGAGATTCCTCTGTGCATGTGGTGTTCCTGCAGAGTGTGATTTACAAGGCCGTGCTCCTCCAAGGCTTGGCGGATGCAGCTGGAGGTATAGGTGTTCATCTGTTCATACCACTGCAGTGTGTGTGTGTGTGTGTGTGTAGGGAGGTTGATTGCTATCCAGCTTCTTGCCTGTGGCTTTGCGATCCAGATTGTTGCTTTCCAGTTGTCCCTAGGCACGCGCAACGGCCTTGATATTCGATCCCAAAGCTTTACATACAGGTGGAACTGAATACTTTCCATACCAGTGTCTGTCTGTCTGTGTGTGTGTGTGTGTGTGTGTTGGAAGTTATGCAGTTATTGAGACTGAACGCGGCCTGCCAAGACCTTCTGTATTTTTAATGTTCTAGCTTCCACTAAATGCTTCGGCATGAGCCAGAGAGTTATGTAAGACTAATGGTTTTCGCAGACGGCCATCGGTGCGCATCGCAACACATTAATGCAAAAAGCAGACCATCGTGTCAATTTAACCCACTACAGTCCTAGCGGAACCTAATTTCCCTCCTACCACAACACTTTAGTATTTCTAAAGTCATCCTGGTGGAAAAAGAGGGAGGAAATGCATCAGACAAGGTTGGTTTATTTGACAGCCCCTGAGTTATGCCCGTCATAAAATGTATAACATGCCTCAATAATGCATGCATGATGAAAGGGCTCTGTGGTGGTGGACCATGCGGAATAGTAAATGTTTCTGTAATTTGTGAGATTTGCCCGAGGCATTATTATGTCCTGAGCGCTTAGCTCACACTCGAAATGTGCAGCGTAAAAAGGAAAAGGGATACCGAGACCGGCATAAGGAACAAGCCACGGTTAACCCTGACCTTCACGCGAACGCTAACGCGGTTTCATAGTTAATCCACTTGAAGCCGAATACAGAAGTACAACAATGCAAGTATACTGTACTGTACTGTACATTCTGCAACATGCATTTTTGTCTCCAAAGCCACGTTGTACGCTGCCAGACGATGTGCTCTTGTCTGAAGCTGCTCCACTCGCCTTGATTCATCATTAACGCCTGGCACCACGCCATCAATGCCAATCAAGCACGGAGTCATTCAGCCAACTTTCATTACGTGCACTAAAAATGGTCGGATACTGATGAGCATTAAGACAGATTAAATCATCCTTTACATAAATTCTCCTAGTGTAGCGTGCCATAATAAAAAATAAAAAAAATGTAGAGTGCTTGGATGTTATTAAAAAAAATAGTTTGTGGTAAGAAGTAAATAAAAATAATATTACATACATGTGATAAATGCAAAATGTTAAGAATGTCCTGATGGTCTAATAATAATAATAGTATTAATGGTGACATGGTGGTGTAGGGGTGAGAACCGTCACCGTGCAGCTCCAGGTCCTGGGATTTGATTCCCACCTCGGGTCTGTGTGCATGGAGGTTACATGTTCTCCTTGTGCTTGTTGGGTTTCCTCTGGGTTCTCCGCTTTCCTCCCACGTTCCAAAGACATGCAGGTTAGGCTAACTGATGTTTCCAGATGTGCCCGTAGTGTGTGAATGTGAACGTTGAAAAGAGGTCACCATTGTTGACCTAAAGGGGTTCCAAGATTAATGGATGAAATAATAATAATAATAATAATAATAATAATAATGTTTTGCTGCAGTTCTTTCAGCCTCAGGCTTTTCGATAAAACTTAACTTTGATCCACACAGTAGAAAAATCGAATGTATTGCAAAGTCCAACATGCTGAGACCAGTGGGGCTGTTGAACGTTAGCTAGCGGGATGTCAAAGACATGGATTTAGATTTTATTCATTTTAAAGGCCACCTATTACGCACAATGGGTCTCCGGTGTGCATGTGCAAACAAAATAATATAGCATGATAAAAGAAATATTAAATATTAGAAATATTATATTGTTTTGTAGGCGGCACGGTGGTGTAGTGGTTAGCACTGTCGCCTTGCACCTCCAGGGTCCGGGTTCGATTCCCGGCCAGGCTCGATTCCCGTCTCTGTGTGCATGGAGTTTGCATGTTCTCCCCGTGCTTGGTGGGTTTCCTCCGGGTACTCCGGTTTCCTCCCACAGTCCAAAGATATGCAGGTTAGGCTAATTGGCGTTCCTAAATTGACCATAGTGTGTGATTGGGTGTGTGTGTATGTGTGTGTGCCCTGCGATGGATTGGCACCCTGTCCAGGGTGTACCCCGCCTAGTGCCCGAAGTCTCCTGGGATAGGCTCCAGGTCCCCCGCGACCCTGAACACAGGATTAAGCGGTATAGAGAATGAATGAATGAATATTGTTTTGTTTGTTTGCTTTATTTTGCATTTTTTTAATTGGCTGGGAGCTTAGACAGTCTATAATTAGACTTTTCCCCGTAATGTGACCTCATATAAGACGAACCCTCCCTTTTTCTCGTCTCTGATGGCACAGGCGTATTTCATGTAAAATAAACGTTCGGGGAGCATGAGGAATCATTTTCACGAATTAAATAACCACCACATCGCACACAAAATCTTAAGAGGGTGCTCCTTTTTTTTTTTTTTTTGCCCAGACAGTGTATTGTCATATCATACAAATGTTATGTTGAATCTCCGGACTCAAACAGAATATATCGATTATATACAGAACTTTTTTTATTGTGCCGAACAGCAGAACATGAGAGTTATGAAAGCAATATGACGATTTCGAGAGACGTTCTTATTGATCAGACTGCCTACATCATTCATGTCTGCACGCCGGCCCCCCAGGAACTCCTTTAACGGCCGTAAACTTGTGGAAATCACTTGGAGCGAGGTCAGGACAGTACAGGGAGATGTGGCAATAATTCCCAGTTTAATTTTTCCTATAGCGTGATGATTTTCAACGATCAGGCGTTACAATCGATGCATGTTCACGAGAATGACTGCAGTGAGCTCCGAGCCGCCTCGGCCGAGGTTACGGACATACAGCCTTTTTTAAAAAAAAAATGTTTCCATATGTCCATTCAAATGTTTACCTGAAGCGAGTCTAATCACCGTCAATCAGTTATACGCCTTCTTCGCGTGTAATTTCATCACAAGCCCCAAATGATGAGATTATGAGATACAGCACTTCATGTCTGGGGGATTGTTTAATCTGAGATTATGATTTGATATGTTTTGAATGATCCTGCTTATTACATCACCTACAGTTATTATTATTATTCGGGAGGAATAAAGTCTGTTGCCTATAGAAACACCATTAAGATGGTTCAGGATAATGTATAGTATATCCATGTCATGATGCCAGTAACGTTATTAGCTTAGGCATTATTCCAAGGTTGAAGTGGAATATTATAAAAACTTATGCATAATGTCTAATTCAGTGGTTGTCTCAATCATTGTAAAGTACAATTCTTGTCCAATTATCTGCAGAAAATATATTTGTGGGGTTAGTACTGTATATTCATTTGTGGTAACAAATTTAAAAAAATAAAAATAAATTTTATTTCTTTGTTTTTTGTTTTTCATAAAATCACACTTGCATAACTTTCTTGACTTCAGGCAGGTGATCCGTGAGGATTTTGGCGGCTTGTAGGTGCATTACGGTCGGTTCTGTGTCTCTTCTGCATGAACGGTAAACTATCGCAGTAATCGGCCCTGTTGAGTGGCGTGTATAGCCACGCCCATTTTGAAGCAAAAACGATGAATAAGCAACAGAAACACACACACAAAAAAAAAACGCCAGATGCTGTGATGTACTCTGGCTGGACAGACAGACAGACAGACAAAATGAATTTTTCTGAGACTAGTTTCGGATCCTTCAATGTATGAGGCATAAATATTTCATGGAAAGAGCAAATAATGATTGTATAAATCTTTGGTCTTACTGTATCCTAACCTGCCTTTTTCCATTTGTTTTCTTGCTCTGTGCACTAAATGGCATTTTTTTAATGAATTACTGACATTAAAACTGCTTTCAGGCTTCCAGTGTAAATGCAACAAACAAATATGAGCTTAATATGCAGTATATAGAAATAAATAAAATAAAGAATTGTGTCAGGAATTTTGCCCTTTTAATGAAAAAAAATTATAATTTGGGTGAAAACCAAATAGAAATATTAAAGGGAAATGAATAGGAAACAAAATAATGACAATAATCTGATTGCATAAGTGTGCACAGCATTGTACAGTATTAAGGTGCATTCTGTACAGTATGTAGGAGTTAATCAGAATCACTGATGAAGGGGGTGTAATAATATAACTTCTGAACACTGAGTCGCAGAAAACATTTCCTTGAACAA
The DNA here is from genome assembly GCA_030522415.1 of Channallabes apus. Taxonomy (NCBI): domain Eukaryota; kingdom Metazoa; phylum Chordata; class Actinopteri; order Siluriformes; family Clariidae; genus Channallabes; species Channallabes apus. Next base: position 27,403,546 of record CM060127.1, on the reverse strand, counting down.
ACATTTCTCACTTAAAATGTTGGTTGCAACAGTATATTTGACCAGCGTGGTTGCCCACATTTAAAGAGTGTAAGTGTGTGTTGGTTTGGGGTGGTGGGGGGGGGGGTAGGAATATGACATCATGGCTTAGTGGTCTGTGTGTGCGCCTCTGGTGTGGTTGTGGAGTTTAAATGTTTGCCTCGTGCTTGGTGGGATTCCGTGCATCATTGGTGTTTTCAAATTGCCCTTAGTGCATGATTGCGTTCGTATATGTGTGTTTGTGTTTTGCCCTTTGATGGGTTGGCACCCTGTCCTATCCCATCCTGGGTGTCTGCCGCCCATGGGATCCAGTCCCCAGCAACCCCACACAGGATAACTGATATATGGATGGATTGATGGATGGATGGATGGATGGATGGATGGATGGGTTTATTGATTGATTGATGGATAGTTTGATGGATGGATGGATGGTTTGATGGATGGATGGATTTATTTATTGATTGATGGATGGATGGATGGATTTATTGATTGATGGATGGATGGATTTATTGATTGATGGATGGATGGATTTATTGATTGATGGATGGATGGATTTATTGATGGATGGATGGATGGATGGATGGATGGATTTATTTATGGATGGATGGATGGATGGTTTGATGCATGGATGGATTTATTGATTGATGGATGGATGGATTTATTGATTGAATGATGGATGGATGGATGGATGGATGGATGGTTGGATGGATGGTTGGATGGATGGCTGGATTGATTGATGGATTGATGGATGGATGGATGGATTTATTGATGGATGGATGGATGGATGGATGGATGGATGGTTTGATTGAAGGATGGATGGATGGTTTGATGGATGGATGGATTTATTGATTGATTGATGGATGGATGGATGAATGGATGGTTGGATGGATGGTTTGATGGATGGCTGGATTGATTGATGGATTGATTGATGGATGGATGGATTTATTGATTGATTGATTGATGGATGATTTGATGGATGGATTGATGGATTGATTTCCTTGGTTCCAACAGGGGTGAGCAAATGTTTCATATGCACTTTAGTTTAATATAGCGCTTAACAGTCTTCCTATGTAGGAGGGGTGCAGTGGGTTGCTCAGTGGTTACGGCTTTGTACTGTTAATCAGGAGGACCCTGGTTTGAGCCCTGACACCACCAAGCTGCCAGTATTGGACTCTTGAGGAAGGTTCTTTACCCCCAAGTGCTCAGATACAATCGGGCGATGAGGTGGAAACCCAACTCCATTAATAACTGACAGAAATGACTCGTATATCACCAGGGTGAGGTGTATCCATCATCTGATGTCCTGGATGTCACGTACAGTAGATGAACCCTTTCACCTTTATTTTTTTTCCTATATTAGAGCCAGGAAGACATACATTACTACTAATAAATCCTATCTTCTGTGTAACTTACTTTATTAATGAATTTGGATATAGTGGCTTTTACACCAAACACTTTTTGCCATTTTTATCAGAATTGATATTAAGGTTCCTCTTCAGCCTTGTGTAATCATCTGGATCTCTCTTGCTCTCTCCGACGATAAGAGACAGACTTATTTTACAAACTTTACTTAATGGAAAGTGGAAAGTATATTGCATATAGAAATCTGTCCAACAAAGTTTGAGTCACTGACTCCTCAAGCTTAAGCTAAAGTTCATTTTGAAGTAGATCCGCTGTAAAAAAAATCTCAGCTTGGGGTTGTCATTTTATTTATCAACCATAACCGTATGACAGTCTACAATTTAAAGAATGTAAAAGTCTGCAGTGTGAGTAGGCCTTTGTTCAGTAAAGGCTAGCTGACGGTGAGAAAGAAGGTGAGTACAGAATGTGGCTGTCAGTGTTGGATCTTTGGATTCCTTTCTGACGGGGCGTCTATCCAGATGCCTGTTGCTGCTCAGCAGCTGGGAAATGTAAGCGGAAGCACGGGGAGGTTCAGAGGGGGTGAGGAAAGATGCTCGTTGATCTAATCTCACCCTGTGAAGGTAGAGCATTAACGTCCTCCCTGTGTTGCTCAAATATTTCCGTGTGTGTGCAATGTGTTAACATCACACTCGCCTGTTTCTTTTGAACTAAATTACAGGTCAGGCGGCACTACGTTTTTTTTATTTATTTTTTTAGTCTTTTTTAATGCTAATTGTAAAATGTAGTTTTCTGTCCTTATACTGTAAAGTATCAGGAAATGATTCATGTCTACGTAACAAGGAGTATACAGTATGTAAGGATATTATTTTACATGATTCACTTAAAGAGTTATATACAGGATATTCCTTACTTTAGAGAAAACGCATTACTGTAAGTAGTATAATAATTGCATGATGCAACAAAACAACCCTGTATAATCGTTACTCTTTATAGAAAACTAGCGTAAGTACCTGGCATTGACGGGAAAAGAGAAAAAGAAAATTAGTAGTTAAAGCTAAAAATAAGCTTTAATATAATCAGTGATATTATTATTATTATTATTAGAGGTTGAAGTCCACGTACGTGTACGTGTGTCTTTCTGTACAGCAGAACTCTCTGTCTAACTTATTAATAGACAGAAATGACATTCTGTAAGGTTGAGTATCTGACGCCTTGTTTACACTAAGTTGTCCTTCTTTGGTGCTCAGACAAATACACTCCCTGTTCGGTAATCGGAGAGAGAATCACAGATGAGAAATGGAAAAAGTAGATCAGATAAAGATGAAGTTTTGTCTTAAAACGACTCCAGCGTGTTAAAATTCACTTATACCACTTCAGCGCTGTTATTTCAGACAAAGTGAAAATATCAACTAATCCCAGTCAAAATATTCACTTTATCTTTTCTAATTAATATCTATTGCTGCAGGTGTTTGTTTACATTGAGACAGTAGCGCATTAGTAGATTATTATACAGTAGATTATTAAATCCAGCACATAACTAAAGGTACATAACATCACTTTTACTCAACATTTTGATTTCACTGATGGTGCAGATTAAACGTCAGGCTGAGATCTAAGTACTGAAAAGGATTCATAAAATTACTGTCCTGTTTTGACTGATAAAAAGGGGGAGTCCATGCCAGGTGTATACAGTAACACTGAGCTCTCAGGTATTTTACACGCCCTCCCCTCAGACTGCTGCGGATACTGTATGTTTGCTCTAATGTTTTATCTTATAGTGGCGCTTCACATCACTGCTTGTTATTAACACCGCGGATTTTGGAACATATGAGACAAACTGGTTTTAAACTTCCCACCGGAAGAATAAAAACACATTGATCTGTCTATACATCTTTAAAGATCCAGTTTTAATACTTTACTTTGCTTTTTTCCCCCTCTGCCTTGCTTTCATTTCAGTTTCTTGTAATAAAACTAAAATATTATAAAATGAGGATTTTTGGTGGCTCGTAGGTGCATTACTGTCGTTTCTGTGTCTTCCGAATTCTCTGTCTATACGCAGTAAACTATAGCGATGATTGGCTCAGTTGAGTGACGTCTATAGCCACGCCCACCAACTTCATTTCTACTCAACATTTTGATTTCAATTATGGTGCAGATTTAACTTCAGACAGATACCTGGCAAGTTCTGGCAAAGCTTCATTAAAGTCCATCCAGACAGTTTAATGTGATGCTGTGACAAAATCTGGACACAGACAGACAGACAGACAGATAAATGAGCGAGTTCTGACGTCTGAGCGAGTTCTGACCCATGTACTGACAAAACCTTATTTCTTCTTCTTTGTCTTTCGGCTGTTCCCTTTCAGGGGTCGCCACAGCGAATCATCTGCCTCCATCTAACCCTATCCTCTGCATCCTCTTCTCTCACACCAACTAACTTCATGTCCTCTCTCACTGCATCCATCCTAAACTCTTGCCTTTCCTCTTCTCTCTCTGATTTCGAACATGCCTTCCTCCTCTCCTTCTTCGACCAATAGTAGCCCAATTTCCACCGGCTCCCTTTAGGTCAACAGCACCAGTGGCGGTCGTTGTTAACCCGGGCCACGACCGATCCGGTATGGAAATTATATTTGTGATTCGCATCATTGATTGGAGGCTCGATTCCCGTCTCTGTGTGCATGGAGTTTGCATGTTCTCCCCGTGCTTGGTGGGTTTCCTCCGGGTACTCCGGTTTCCTCCCACAGTCCAAAGATATGCAGGTTAGGCTAATTGGCGTTCCTAAATTGACCGTAGTGTGTGATTGGGTGCGTGAGTGTGTGTATGTGTGTGTGCCCTGCGATGGATTGGCACGCTGTCCAGGGTGTACCCCGCCTAGTGCCCGAAGTCTCCTGGGATAGGCTCCAGGTCCCCCGCGACCCTGAACACAGGATTAAGCGGTATAGAAAATGAATGAATGAATGAAAGGATCATTGATTGGGCAAATGTTTAACGTCGGATGCCCTTCCTGACACAACCCTTTGCATTTTATTTATACTGTATAAATGCAATGTTTTGTCCTCATCAGTATTTCTCCTTGGTATGTACAGTAGGTACGTCAGCGTAAACGTGTCTTTTGCAAACGTTTAGCTAAGAAAGTCTCACTTCACCTCTAAAGTACACTCCAGTTCCCTAGTCCAAATCTGTACCGAATAAATCGTGTCAGAATACAAATGAAGGGGTGCAGAAGTCAAGAGCTCTGCTTTTTTAATGAGGACAAAAACCTATCAGCACATCTAACCCTTTCCGCTTCATTTCCTGCCTCTGTCTCCCTGAAGACTCTGAAGTCTTGTGTTTTCTTTCTTTTTTTTTTTTTTTTTCTTCTACTTCTTTTGCCTCAGTGAAATCTCTCTCGCTGTCTTTCTCCATCGCCTTCCCCTTCTACATCTTGCAGAATTTAAACCTTGATGTTGCAGAGAGCTGGCCTTCCTCTCTAGAAAGGTCACCTAAATAAATAAAGAAACACGGAGGTATCTGGCCACCCCAAACCCTCATTGAGGCTTTGAAAGCTTGTGCACTGCTTTTTTTATTTATTTTTTTTTATTTTAAAGATTCATTCGCTTAGAGGACATTGGGGAGAGGGAAAAAAAGAGGAGTAGAACTTCACACTTCACTCCTACTCACTGACCATGCCAGCATTAGTCACGGAATAGCGGTTCGATTCCCTAAATGCCTCCAGCTCTGTAACATCTGAGCTCGCTCTGTGGGGTGAGCAGACTCTGAACATCTTATCTGTTGGAAGCTGGAAATAGATACAGTGTTGGAAGGGAGATTAGTATTCGAATATGTGAATAGGGGGGAAAAGATGTTATGGCAGTGGCATGCGCCATGTTCTGGATATTAATCTATGGTGTGTTTGCCAAATAATCCAAGAAATAAAATGAACATATAGATTTATTTTATATTAGACATGGAGACATTTATTAAGATTTAGAATAGGAATTAAAAAAAAAAAAACTTCATCACGTCTAGCTCTATAAAATTCCATTTAAAAATAATAAAGGCGGTGGTGTAGTGGTTAGCACTGTCGCCTTGCACCTCCAGGGTCCGGGTTCGATTCCCGGCCAGGCTCGATTCCCGTCTCTGTGTGCATGGAGTTTGCATGTTCTCCCCGTGCTTGGTGGGTTTCCTCCGGGTACTCCGGTTTCCTCCCACAGTCCAAAGACATGCAGGTTAGGCTAATTGGCGTTCCTAAATTGACCATAGTGTGTGAATGAGTGTGTGTGTGCTCTGCGATGGATTGGCACGCTGTCCAGGGTGTACCCTGCCTCGTGCCCTGAGTCTCCTGGGATAGGCTCCAGGTCCCCGCGACCCAAAATACAGGATAAAGCGGTATAGAAGATGAATGAATGAATGAATGAATAATAAAGGCAGCCTCGGGTGGAAAATCTAAATATGAATTAAGTGTTGCAAATATACTAGGCAGCACGCTGGCTTAGCGGTTAGCATTGTCACTTTGCACCTCCAGGGTCCAGGTTCGATTCTGGCAACGTGCTTGGAGTTTGCATGTTCTCCCCGTGCTTGGTGGTGTTTCCTCCAGGTTCTCCGGTTTCCTCCTACAATCCAAAGACATGGTGATGAGGCTAATTGATGTTCCCAAATTGCCCATAGTGTGTAAAGGAGCATGTGTGTGCCCTGAAATTGATTGGCACCCTGTCCAGTGTGTTGCCTCGTGCCATAAGTCTCCTGGGATAGGCTCCAGGCTCCCCACGACACAGTCCCCCCTCCCCACCAAACACGCTCATCCATGTCTTATGGCCCTCACTTGTCATGCAGTCATGTTGTAACAAGAAGGGGCCGTCCCCAAACTGTTCCCACAAAGTTGGGAGCATGAAATTGTCCAAAATGTCTTGGTATGCCAAAGCATTAAGAGTTGCTTTCACTGGAAGCCCAACTCCTGAGAAACAAACCCACAGCAGTTCCAACATGACTGCGCACCAGTGCACAAAGCAAAGGTCCATAAAGATATGGAGGAGCAAATTTGGTGTGGAAGAACTTGACTGGCCTAAACCTCAACCTGAATTAGAGCAGAGACTGCGAGCCAGGCCTTCTCGTCCAACATCAGTGTAATGTGATTTTGGAAGAATGGTCAAACATTTCCATAAACGCACTCCTAAACCTTGTGGAAACCAGCTTTCACGGAAGCTGTTATAGCGGCAAAGTGGGCGGGGCCAACATCATATTAAACCTTATGGATTAGGAATTGGATGTTACTTAAGGTCATGTGCTCGTGAAGGCAGGCGAGCCGATACTTTTGGCAGTATAGTGCCTGTGTAATAGTGAAAGTCAAATCTATGGGGAGTTTCTTCCCTGATGGCACGGCCGTGTTCCTCTATCTTAAATTGTGAGACAGAGGTTCAGATGTACAGTGTACTGTTCTCATGTTGTTACATCATACACTATTTATTTGATACACTTTCATTACATCTGAGACGCCTAGAAATATATTGTTGCTATAGATAACATTGCTTTGGTAATGGTGATTACCATGGAGATGGTAACGTTTGCACTTGGGTACATTTCCATTTCTTTTCTCACTCAGACAGATCTGCATTATTGTGAGGGAAAAAAAGAAATCTTAAAGAAATAATCATTTTTGAAGACCCTGGGATCATAGTCTTTTAGATCTACTCAGGACTGCACGACCTCTGCTCTGAAATTCCACTGCTAATGTATCCGTTTGTTGAGGTTTTCCCATAAGGGTGTGTTTTGGCTGTGGGATCGTCTGACCGCGTTCTCGCTCCGTATCGCTGCACCCTGGATTCCCTGGGAATGCGGCATGTTACATCATCTCGCGTGGCCTTATCGCTCCATGAATCAGGGTCTGCTAGAGGACTTTCAAAGGCTGTTTTGTCTCTCGCTGATCTCAGAACTCTCTGCACCCATGATGCACCTCCTTCAGACAAGAGTATTTGTTTACAGCCGCTCAAATCGTGGGCTGTTTTATCACAGGCTGCTTCGCTGTATGGAAAAGGAAGTGCTTTAGCACAGCACCGCTTTATCTGCAGCGCGGAACAAAAGCAAATCCTGCAGGTGATCCACCTCTCCAACAATCAGCTGTTATTGTCCAATCAGTTACTGTCCGCCACTTCAAAAGAAAAATCTTCAGCGGGAATGAAAGCTGTGATTAGGTATGATGGATAATGATCATTAATAAGTCATTATAATGGGACTTAAAGCCCAGATCCAGTCAGCAGGGTGGCTGTGGAGTAAATGAGCAGCAGATAGCAAGGGAGTGATCCAGAGATCTCCTCTGGTATATTTATGAGGAAATAAACGGTTTTTATTCAATTATGGATTAAGGGTTTTCTCTAATTAGCTCCGTGTGCATCTGACCAAATCCGTTGTCGACCAAATTTCAACTTACCGTACATACTGCACATGAGTAAATAAAACATAAATCATTTCCTTTTGGAAAACTTCATCTCCGTGCAAGCGGCAAGGTGGCACAGCAGGTAGTTCCGCCCAGTTTGATCTTCAGCTCAGGTTACTCCGAGTTTCACGTGGGTTTCCTTCGGATTCTCGGGTTTCCTCCCACTTTTCCCTTAAAAGCATGCACGTACTGTAGGTGGATCTGCTCTGCTAACTCACCCCAAGGTGTGAATGCGTGTGTGTGGTGTCCTACAATGATCTTAGTAAATGTCCTCCGTGATGGGAAGCCGGATGCCAATGATGCGTTGGACATCATTCGTTTTCATCACCTTCCTAACAGTTTTTGCGCAGTGCAGTTGCCGTACCACACCGATGCACAGATGCAGTTTGTAAGGATGCTCTCAATGGTGCAGCGGTAAACTTTCTCCAGTATCCTGGAGCACAGGTGGGACTTTTGATGTTGGGTGCTGTTGTGCCTTCCTAATCAGAAGAGAAGAGTTCATAAATATCTTGCTGTTGCCTGTTCATTAAGTGATGTGTCTCATCCTTTTAAACCAGCTGTGTGTTCCAAAAGTTGGTATAAATGGAAAAAAAGTAATATTTTTAAGGAAATATTGGCAAGAAACATGGAGTCGAATCTGCCACTAGTGTTAATACATTTGCTGCTATGCATGTAACTGTACTTCGGATGCATTTTATATGTGAAGCTTCCTACTGTATATGGGATACAGTATGTATGTATGTAATTTTTGTATATCATTTTGCTAAAAAGTATAGATTTCCCTTATACTTACTATCTACCAGAAGTGCAAATAATAGCACTGTGTTCGGATTAACAGTGTAGGAGTTGACTTTGTGAATATGTACACAGTAAATAAATAAATAAAAACCAAGGTTTTGGTACATGAATATTTTCAGCAGCTACTGAGTGGATATTTATAAATATAATGAAATAGAATATGTTATAATAGAAAAGCTCTGACAGGCATGAACATGGCAAGGTGGTTTAATGATTCGCACTGTTGGGGGGTTTCTGTCCTTGTCCGGTCTGTTTTGTATGGAGATGTCATTTCTTCCTTTTCCGTTTCCTGCGTGAAGTCAGGGGTCAGTGCTCGAACCATTGTTTGCTATGAAGTGGGTATATAAGGAAACATCACAGTACCAGTTTGAACCTGCTCAGTCATGGGTTTTTATTCTTTACTATTACAGTATATATACTGTATTGTACCACAGTATTAAGAGATGTACATTCTGTGAAAGAACACATGGAATTATGTTTTTTTTTTTAAACTGTACGCAAAGCAGAACAAAACAAGAGACCACTGCAAAATAATCAGTTTCTTACTGTATGTGTTTGTGAATTGCTGACAATATTTCTCCTGAATTCAAAATATAACTATTGTTATTTTGAGTGTATATTTAAAGGAAATTACATTATCACAACACATCAAAATAACCCAAGATCACGCAGTATTTGCAGAGCTTTAAAAACTCAAATAAAACAAAATGCAAATATTTTCATGCGTTTTTACATTCCCTCCATCAGTTCTTTACATTGCATTATATATATATATATATATATATATATATATATATATATATATATATATATATATATGTAAATATGATTTATTGACAGCTTTCCACATCTTTCCATTCTGTCAACCAGCTTCATGAGAATTGCGAACTACTGTACTATGGCAAATTTCTGTAGATGATCTTCAGGAAGCAATCAAGCAGACACAGATTGAGCGAGTGACACCAGAGGACTGAGGACGTCTTTTTATCTCTGTGCCCAGCTGGATCCAGCTGGTTTGAAAGAATAAAGGACTTCATACTGAATATTGACCGTTTTATTTCCATTTCACTGCATAAAATAGCAAATTGTTCTTATTATCTTGATAATTTTGAATAGCATTACCCCTTTATAGGGCACTTGTGGAAATACAGTGAAATAAAAAATGTCAAGACTTTTTTTCCAAGACCTTTGTTTTTTGTGTGTAATTATTTCAAAAATTTTTCATCTTTGTCATTTTTATGTTGCAAATCAAAGTCAGTGAAGTTACCATACATGCTTCTTTGTCCTTCTAGGGTAATAATTTTTCCAAAAATTCCAAAAAGTGTATATGATACAGTTTTTCAAAACACAGATAAAGTTAAAAGCACATTTATTTAAATATATTTCTTAAAAAGTTGTTTTCAACATATATGCACTTTTTCTAGTGTTATTTTTACTGACACATGTACGTTACCATATGTGGTTACAGTATTTGCCCCATTAAGGGGTAAAACATTGAATTTAACTTTTGTCTCAATACTTATGGCCAGCATGTAATTTATATGTATATTTGTAATATATTGCCCATGTTGTATATGCAATATATATATGTGTGTGTGTGTGTGTGTATATGTGTTTTTATATATATATATATATATATATATATATATATATATATATATATATATATACACACACAATGTAACACAACTTAAAAGATAACCGATAAGAACTAGGGAAGTGTTTTATGGTGTGTTGTGTATTAGACTAGGTTCAGGTATTACTGTAGTTCTGTACTTGTAGACTCGTTACGCACTTTACGCATCTGCACTCCGGGAATGAATGGGTGCTCTGGAAGCCCCGCCTTTTCCGGTGGTCGCGCGATCCAATGAGCGCGCGCAGAGTGCAGCGCGATGGTAATCCGCCGTCGTGTCGGGATTGGAATGTAACAGTGTAACAATCGGAACAACTGAGCAAATGGTGATTAGGAAGCCGGGGCTGAGCAGCTCGGTACGCGGGATTCTTTCTCTGGACAACCCGCCGGCGATACAAGACGCACTAAGTCTCTCTCTCTCACACACACACACACACACGCTCTCTCTCTCTCTCTCTCTCTCTCGTGCTGTGCTTCAGTCTCGTGCTGCTCTGCTCCTGAACGGATTTACTTCTTGCCCGTGACGAGATCAAAGGAATAAGAGGATCTGTATGTATCCACGATGCAGGGCTTCGTGCGGTTACTGTCTTTAGGATGAACTGATCTCCACCTCTCATAGTTTGGGGGAAAGGATTTACAGAGCTCCAGAAAGAGAGAGATCTAGTGGACTTCTCCTCCTCCTCCTCCTCCTCATCATCATCATCATCATCAGTCTGTGCTCCAGCGGGATTAAAAGTGCCCAGTTTCTACTACATGGAAGTTCACAGAATAAGTGTTTAAAAAAAAAAAAAAAAAAAAAAGACAGACTTGTGCTCGGTGTGAGATTATTATTTTCTTTTAACGTGCCAAGTGAGTGTGTGAGAAACACCCCGGGGTTTGTTTACAGGCGATGGGGTGCCGTGATGTGCTCCGACTGCTCAGCCGAGGGAGAGTGCGGGAATAGCCGGCAAAGTCGCCCACATGCGCTGGATCAGCGGCTCGCCACGGGATCGGTATCCGAAGCAGAGGGAAGCTCAGGCGGCTCGGGGATCATGGCGGAGCGGCGCGGCAGCAGCAGCGATCGGAGGCGGTACTGAGAGCCAAACTTGGAGATTTTGTTCGCAGGCGTTCGGCTCTCGGGACCCATGCAGGCCAAAAAGCGCTACCTGGTTTCGCTGCTCACGGGCGCCTTCCTGCTGCTGCTCTTTTACCTGGCGGGTGTCCCGGTGTCTCCGGGCGCGAGGAGCCGGAATGATCGCAGAGGTCACGGCCACCGGCGCTCCGAGCACCAGCCGCTCCTCCTCCTCCACCAGCACCACCACCACCAGTGGCCGCACTTCTCGGACCCTTTAAACTCGTTCAGCCCGTGGGACCAACCCGACGCGGACGAGTCCAACATCCACATGTCTCCCCGGCAGAAGCGCGACGCGCACGCCAGCGTGTATAAAGGCCGGCGCTGCCGCATGGACTCGTGCTTCGACTTCTCGCTGTGCCGCCGGAGCGGCTTTAAGGTCTACGTGTACCCGCAGCAGAAGGGCGAGAAGATCTCCGAGAGCTACCAGAACATCCTGGCAACGATCGAGAGCTCGCGCTTTTACACGTCCGACCCGGGCCAGGCGTGTGTCTTCGTGCTGAGCTTGGACACGTTAGACCGCGACCAGCTCTCCCCGCAGTACGTGCACAACCTGCGCGCCAAGGTGCAGAGCCTCCCGCTGTGGAACGACGGCAGGAACCACCTGATCTTCAACTTGTACTCGGGCACCTGGCCCGACTACACGGAGGACCTGGGCTTCGACATCGGCCAGGCCATGTTAGCCAAGGCCAGCATCAGCACGGAGACCTTCCGGCCGCGCTTCGACGTCTCCATCCCGCTCTTCCCCAAGGAGCATCCGAAAACCGGTGGCGAGAGGGGATCCCTCAAGTACAACACCATCCCACCCTTCCGGAAGTACATGCTGGTGTTCAAGGGCAAGAGGTATCTCACCGGGATCGGGTCGGACACCCGGAACGCTTTGTATCATGTCCATAACGCGGAGGATGTGGTTCTGCTGACCACATGTAAACACGGGAAGGACTGGCAGAAGCACAAGGATGCGCGCTGCGACCGGGACAATGCGGAGTACGACAAGTGAGTTCTGGACTGTTATTTATTTATTTATTTATTTTTACAGGGTGACGGGGGTCATTTTACAGAATCTGAGGCCCCTTCTTCTGAAAATGCAGGGTGTGTGTGTTTGGGGGTGGCCTCTATCTCTACCTCTACTTCTGAGTGTTACAAGGAACATAGAATAGTATGAATGGGAGTATGACCACTAGGATGCGGGTTCGAATCCCTCCTCGAGGTGTGTGTGTGTGCATGTTCACCCCATGCTTGGTGGGTTTCCTCCCACAGTCCAAAGATGTGCAAAGTAGGCTGGTGTTCCAAAATTGCCATTGTGTGTGTGTGTGTGTGTGTGTGTGTGCGCGTGCATGCCCTTTGATGGATTGGGACTCCATCCAGGGTGTTCCCCCGCCTCGTGCCCTAAGTCCCCCGGGATAGACTCCAGGCCGCGCCCCCTGCAACCCCTGCAATTTATACAGGATAAAGCAGTATAGATGGTGAGTGAGTAGATGGAAATGATACGCAAAGTTTCAACTGGTTGTCTGTAGCATAAATTTTTAATTCTGTCCAAAAAAAAAAAAAAAACCCATATAATCTTCATCAGACTGATAGAATCACTTTGATCACAAGTCCAGTTCAAAGCTTCACAAGTAAACATCCATTAGCAAGTGAATGCAACGGTACATTACACTATACGTCTTGTAAAGCATCCCAACCCGAGTGCTGTTTGAATACGTAATACTGGGAACTATAAAACCGTGAGCTTTCCCACAGAATGGAATCCACTTTTAGTGCCTATTGACACAGTGGGAAATGGACTTGAATACCAGGCTCGGAGCTTTAAGGACCCTCGGTCTGTTACTTATTCGAAAGTGTGCAGGCTAAAGCACTAAGTACTACTTCCCCCACCACACACACACACACTTTTCACCCATTCCAGTGGAGGAATTTCTCCTCTCGTATTTCACTGTCTCCTTCTGGCTCATGATGCAGCAACTTAACTTGGATATGCTCGGACATGTCTCGTCCTATAACGTTAGATCTTTTGCAAGGGCTAACTAACATTTGAATTTTTATTCCGGTCATTCTAAAAGAATGCTAAAAGCACTGTGTGCCAAAAAGTGTGTGTTGATAACCATCAAACAAACAAAATGTGGCTTTATTTAAAATATAATTTTTTTGTACCCGGGTTCGAATGAGAGCATCTGTCCCTTTAGGAGGTTTACCATCACTTCTCTTCGAGCTCATAACGACGTGTAACTGTGTTTCCCTGAAACCTCTTTACTTGCAAATGTGATGATTATGGGTGTCGAACATTTTATTTAATTTCTTTTTTTCCCAGAATTTATGCCGATCGTGCCGAGTGTGTCATCACACCTGGGCCAGGTTGCTGCTCATCCTCCCACTCGTGCTTAGCCGTGGCACTAATGTGCAGGGATATTTTTGGCATCAAACCCCTTACCTCCCATGGTACTGCAGAGGTGCTGCTCAGCAGGCCACACTGATGTTAATTGGTGTGTGTGTGTGTGTGCGCACATAGAGAACAGCTGTTGGGAACATGAGCAGGCTGATCCAAGCAGAAATGCAGCATCTGATATGCTTTTGCATGTTTTTCTCACTGGGTCTTTCTCTTTCTGAGTGTCTGGTGAAGAGGGAATTGAGTTAGATCAGTAAAGCTGGAGCTCATGCATAATCTTCTTCTTTTTTTTTTTTTTTTTTTTTTAATTAATAAACACATCTTCCTCTTTTATTTAATGTGCAATGCACTACACATCCCATGTAAATCCACTTTCTGTTGGAACTGGTGCATCTTCTTAAAAAAAATTTTTTTTTAGTGGAACTTTAGCAGAAGGGTAAATTCTAGGGTTGGCTGAACTACAGTGAAAACTGTCTAACATTTCAACCAGCTGTCCGTTTGTACCAGTGTCTCATTTCTAACAGTATGTTGCATGCACCTACAAATAACCTCGAATAGCGCATGTAACATGTCACTCGTGGTTTCAGCGGCGAATCCAGCTCTGGTTCATCATACCTCAGACGAAACCTAAAACACTGCTGAGCATTACACTATTATTTTTTTTTTTTTGGAGAATTCCTATCAATCCCAGACTTCCTCCTGGACCAAAGTTCGTCTCAAAGAATTGCCTCAGCTTTGCGTAACGCTATGACTAGGCAGGCCACAATAAAGACGCGACCTTTGCCCCGCTCGTTTTGATGTTCTGGTGGTCCAGCCGTATGTCTACCCCACATGGAGGGGAAATCTGGTGCTGGAGGCCAACTCTCCTTCCATTAACCAAGCTGCAAGAGGTCTCCAGTGCCATGCATTAGTAAACAATGAAATCATTCAGGTCCTTCAAAGGCTCGCGTTGGCCAGCGCCTAAGCCAAGGGAAAGCACAGAAATCCTATCTGTCTCAAAGTGATTTGTGGAAGTTGTCAAATTGATCAGATACAGATGGAGGAAATGATTATAAATCCCTCGTCCATGCCGAATATTCAATCTGGCTGCTGTTGCGTCTTTGTCTTGAAACCCCAGAGATCATGTTTCCTGGAAAGTGAGTCAGCGTGCAGACGTGGACGGATGATATCCGTAGGTCCAGGAATCGGACTTGAAAGCCTGTTTAATATTTAACCTGGTTAAATTTAACCAGAGTTTTTCCCCCCTCTCCTCTCTATGGCCCCGCCCTCCCCGCCACCCGAGGACAACGGTCAGATCGCGCTGGTTAACCTGGCCCCTCCCCACCGCGCCTCTTTCTTTCTTTCTTTTTTTCTAACAGCAAATTTCCATCACGCTTTATCACGTCAGCCGATTTTGACGGGCCGAGTTCAAATTCCTTCAGATCATCATGTGGAGAGGAAAGGAGAGTGTGCGTTATGCCTAACTCTCTGTTCGTTGCCCTCGGCCGTGTTTGATGTTAATTTGCAGGAATTATTTGGGGAGAGCTCGACCCTGGAGACCCCATTCCGCACACTTTGTTTCAGAATCGCTATCCTGATCTTGGCATGTAGTGAACCATGGGCCTGTCTTATTATGCCTATTAATTCCTAGAATGTTTTATACCTGGACGTTTAATCATGAATCTAATAAAAGCGCTACCTGGTTACGTGTGTATCGGACGGAGTGCGCATTGTGGAGGCAGGATTCCCTACAGCTCCTGTTATTTGTTTCTGCATTGTTATTACATTAATAAATCGTGTGTGTGTGTGTGTGTAAAATGCTAATGTGAAGGTAATTAGCCCAAACAGTGTTCTGCTTAATTACTGATGGTTGATTATATATTTCTGTGTATAATGTGGTGTGACTGCCTTATCTTAATCAGTGCAGCTTTTTAATTGTGTGTGTGTGTGTGTGTGTGTGTGTGAGAGAGACAGCTGTGTAGATGTTTAGCTTCAGGTGTTTTTAGTTCTATAATGGTTAAAAAGTAATTTAAAATGACTTTAATAACAGACTCCGCTTACACAGATTGAGGCATAAGGTGGATGTTTTGTTCTGTATAGTTTATATACTTAACATCTGTGTTTTTGGAGGCAAAATACAGATTAAATCTGCAGAATTACGATTTGCTACGTCACCCTTTTTTAAATTAATTAATTAATTAATTAATTTATTAATTTCCTCAATCCCTCCAGATTTATCCCATAACTACTTAAAATAATACTGTATTTTTTACACTTTAATCAGTTAAACGTTGTAACCAGAATTGAACATCTTGGGTAAATGTGAGCGCGTTATATATTTCTAGCTGGACCGCAGTGCTAACGTCTGCCGCACCAGTTGCTAATTTTTAATCTCCGCTGTTACACATCAATCCAGCTGCTCTGACGCAAGTTAGACTGTTCGGTTTTATTGCGTTCAATATTTGCATTTGTTGTTATCTCTCTCTCTCTGGGTGGACTGGACCTCTTTTTCTCTTTTTTTCTCACTCCAGGGCAAAAAAAAACGAAGGCTGGGGGATATAAAAAAAATTTTAATCCATAAGAAATTCTCAGTTGTATATGAAAATTGTAATTTATATAATGTTTGCATGTGCGTATACACAGTGCTGTGAAAAAGTATTTGTTTGTCGTCATTTTCTTTTTTTTCTTCTTTTTTTTATTGCAAATCACTTTTATTGCAAATGATTGAGGTCATTTAAACACATTTTAATATTACGCAAAGATAACCCAAGTAAATACAAAATGCAGTTTTTAGATGATTTTATTTACTAAGAGAAAAAAAAAAAAAAAGCACTCGAAACCTACCTGGCCCTACAGTATGTGAAAAAGTTAATGCCCCCTTGCTAAATTGATTGTGATTGAACTTTTTTTTTTTTTTTAATCAGAAAGCCGAGTTGAATTTCAATTGCCACACCCAGGCCTGATTACTGCCAGACCTGTTGAATCAAGAATCGCTTAAAAGTAACATGTCTGACAAAGAATTAAGCGTAACAAATGTACAAAATAATAATAATAATATTTCAGCGAGGGGGCAAATACTTTTTCATAGCACTGTACTTCTTACATTTATAATGAATTAATTACATTTCTTTATTGCAAATGATTTTGGGGAAAAAAATAGTAATAACTAGTGCAACCAATGGGTTAAGTACAAGAATTAGCTTTAGATTAGTCAACATACGGATTTTATCGCTTGTTAAATGTAAAACACTGACAGTTAGTTGGTTGGCATGACAATTAATGTACATGGAGGCAACCGTAGGTTTTCCACCTCATCCTGATTCCCAGCCAGGGAAATACCACTTACAATGCAAGTTATATATACAGCATTGGATTTCACCTAAACTTGTTAATCTGCCTTTTAAAATCTGTGCCAATCCCATCTCTCTGAACGGATGTGTCTTTACAGCGAGCTCAGTTCTCAGTAAAATCTCAGAGGGAAGTGTTTGGGTGCAGCGCAGGCTGGAGAACATGTCATTTATCAAGTTAAAAGGTTCTGCTTTTCCTTAGTATTGGTGTAAAGTTCTGAATAGGATTTATGGATATAAATTTGATTAAATGATGTACATTAAATTAACCAATTGGGAACAAATGTTTTACCGTGACAGGCTGCAAAGTGTCTGAAGATACAATTTAAAAACCAGTAGTTTATGTAAGAACCTCAGCAGCGACCTCGTTTCCCCTCTCGTCCGTTCCGACCAATCAGCATTCAGCATCAGCAGTAAACTAATCACCGGCCTGATCATCTGTCATCTGCACCTGTTTCTCACTTTTTATTTATTTTTTGTTAATTCTTGAATGATTTTCAGGTCACTTAACAAGGTGTGGCTTAACAAAACAACCAAAAAAAAAAAAAAAAAGCACCCACATTCCTCTGGAACTGCTCAGGTACAGGGACCGGACTGAACATCAATGAGACAAAAAAGTCCTTCAGGAAGCCTGGAGAACAATTCCTCTCGACTAAGTTAAAAATGCATGAAAGTCTTTAATCTTTGAAAGCAAAATATAAAGAAATGAATGATGGTTCAAGACTGTGGTACAGTACTGTATATCTGAATAAGCAGAATCTTTATTAGAACATTTAGAAGTGCAACAATGTAACACTGTAATATTTTGGACAAGCTTAAGGTAGTTTAAAGAGCTGTTTATCAGGTTAATAGGACTTCGTGAAAGTACCCTTTTTGTTTTCCTGGCCTGTCCTGCACCACTTGACGCTCATACGTGTAATATAAAGTGGTAAAAGTCATTCTGAAGCAGGCGGCAGGCAGGCAGCTGACATTTCCCTTTGAAAAGTCCTTTACAATCCTTTAGACTCTTGATTTGGCTCCCAATTGAGGACTCTCCTGAGTGGAGACTTTCCTTGCCATGTCTTTGAGATCAAAGGACTCGTGGAAATTGTTTGTGCCGCGTTACTTGAAAGGCTTCTGTCGAGGGGCACCGCTGGCTCTCCAAAATAGTGTCCGTAAAATGATCTTGTCGGGATGGGAGAGTGTTTACTGTCGATCAGATAAGTGAGATAACCGGGTGTAAGAATACACTTCGGTCACAAGTGTCGAGTGGATTTAAATTTAAAGGGTCCATTCTTTAACATGTTAGCATGCGTCTCAGTGCACAAGTTAACGTTCCAGTTGAAATACCTCTCAGGTTATGCATTTAAATTTTTTTCACATATCAAACCCCCTTTATTTCACTCCTCGTCCAAATGTGCAGTTTCTGTGTTTTATGTAAATGAGCTACTACTGAGCCACGCCTCTCCAGAGGACAGCAGACTTTTTATATGGTTAACATTCTAATTAGCTTGTTTAAGCATTGGATGTTGTTGTTTTTGTTGTTGTTTTTCAGGTAAACATACCGAAAACCTGTCTAAAGGTCTACAAATTAAATGTGCATTTTTCTTTAACAAACAAAAAATATATATAGTAAATTTAATAATTCACACAAATTTAGTTTGAATTAACAAAGTGTCTGATGTGAGGACTTTGAAAATGACCTACAATAAGATAATGAACTCCACAGGAAAAGAAACGGAGCTCCAACGGCGGTTAAAATGACTGATTTATTTATTTTTTGTTGACTTTTTTTCTTAACTATTAAAGGACATGTTCACATTAGGCACGATTAGTTTGCACAGTGCCCAGGAGCAATCGCTCTCCCGTCCCGACTCCCTCGCCAGACAGCGCTCACATAATTTTTGTTCTCCGTTCTCGGGTACACTTGCATATTTAATACAGCAGGTGAGTCACTTTTAAACAGGAGAAGAAGAGAACAAGGGTTAACCCTTACGCTATGCCTAATATTATTGAAACAGAAATGTTGAGCTACTCTCTCGTGTGCCTTCCCACTGTATCGGCTATGGCTGTGTAGGTCCGAGGATGAGGTCAGGGCGTGCTACACGGACATTTCGTCTACTTTGTTCTCGACTACGATTCCTTCCGTATCTGATTTGATCCATGGCCGTGTCCACAGTTTTGTTCTTGAGACCACCTTTTCCAGCATTACTCGGGCACCGTTCCCAATTGTGTTCTCACTCATCAAAATGAACCAGACTTTGGGGTCGAGTGTTTCCCCGAATCATAATGTAATCGTATAACCGTGCCGTGTATAACATGTCCCGGCTGTTGTTATCCGGAGCTGTCGCACTCCGTATGTCCAGATCTTGCAGGCTCTTTCCCCATGAGAGACTGCGATCATGTGCCCAGCATGCTCCATCTATAGAAGTACAGTATTTTAATTCTATGACTTGTGCAGAGCCGAACCTCCGGTGTCCAGACAGTGCATTTTAATTCATATTAATACATTTTGTGATCCACATAATTACTTAAAAAAATTATGTAAAACTGTAGCTTTGCTTGAGAAGCCTGAATCACAGGTTCGGTCTGAACCGTCCTGACTTACATGAACATGAAAGAAAGCATGTTGACTCATAAAACCTGTTTAAAAAGGTACTATAATAATAAAAATAATAGACTAATTATTAGCAGATTGGACCGCGGTGAATTTGCACCGTGACGCACTCAGACCCTGGTGAGCGTTGCCGAGATGTCGCGCTAGCATGAGTTTGATGATCTCCATGAATTCCAACCTCCAGGTGAATCTCGTAGCTTTTTATTTAATTTTTTTGTGCCGATCCATTTTCCACGTAATTGTAAACAGGGTTTCGGATGATTCACCTAAACTCGCTGCTTTGTCATTGCGGATGTCAGGAGGCCTGTACATGTGCTTTCTCTCTTTTATATATATATATATATATATATATATATATTTTTTTTTTTTTTCCTTTAAGAGGTGCTTAGTGTTGCTCAGATTTGGGGGATTATGAGGGTTCAGGGATATAGGATGTATAAAGTAAACAGCTCTTGTGTTTGCCCTGCGTGAGCCGAGCTTGGCGGCTTTGTTTGTCTAGATGATTGACCTTAGTTTGGTTTGGGAGGAGCGGAGATTTGGGACGCGCCGTTCTGACGGATCATTCCGCTCTTTCTTTGTTAGGTTTATGTTTTGTGTGTGTGTGTGTTTTTCTCACAGCTATTAGATGCCCTTCAACTCTGGCCCAACTTACAGACGGGACACTCGGCCTACTTTTGCGTGAACTCTATATTCCAGTTCTAGCAGGAATAAACCTGCCTCTGGGTATAAAGAGCCCACAGGGGTTTTTCTTCTGGCGTCCACATTACTGAGATCGATCACGCTTTAAGAGTGATGTGCTTTGCTGTTGGTTGCTTCCTGAGCTTACTGATGTAAGAACAATCGAGTCTCAGTGTACTGCTGGATTTCTTATTTTGTTTTGTGTTCGTAATGAAACGCTCTTCTCGCTCCTTAAACCCGGCCGTGTGTAATTACAGTGAGTTTTTAAAGTATTGTTGATTTAAGAATGTGAGTGTATATTTGTGTAAGCTGACGATGGGGGTAGTGTGTGTGTGTGTGTGTGTGTTGGAGTGTTTTGTTTAAGCGCTGGCTAACCTTATGGCTTGTGCTGTTTTATGACTTGATTTGACTTCCTCTCCAGTGAAATGTGCCCCTCTCTCTCTCTCTCGCTCGCTCTGTTCCCCGGCACTGAGGGGCTCCTTTGTGCCAAAGTTTGCTCAGATTCTTTCGGAGCCTGTGCCTTGTTGACACCGTGCCCCCCCCCTCCACCTCCACCCTCCCCCCTGTTCTTCAATCCCAGCACCCACCTCGTCTTTCAAAGCTCAAAGAGAGAAGCTATTACGGCCGTCCCCTCCTGCCCGAAATTTCCCACATACCCTTCAGAGCTTCTTTAGCTTATCTCCCAGCCAGAGACTCAATTCTGATCTCACTTTGCTTTGCTTTCGAAACCTGGTCGGCAATTCCACCGATCCTTATTCAGCAGATTCCGCCCCATTTAATGCTTCGGTGTCTGAGCCATGGCGGGGAGGGGAGACGGGGATTTTGTGGTTGAGTTTGAGGGGTGGGAGGTGGTGAAGTTGGTATTGGTGTAGGTGGCCCAAGAAAAAGTTCACAGTTGACCATCATCCTCAGAAAAGTGATTGGTGGTAACAATAATGCGAATATGTTGTTTAGATGATGTCGAGCTAAATTTTCCCAAATCCTGGACCTGGAACGAGATTAGTGCTTTTGAACATTGCCCATTCGTTTAGGTCATGTTTGTATTCAGTACTTGGCATGGAATCACCTGGAAGCTGTCCAAATGCCCAATGAACTGTTTAGGTTTTTTTTTTTTTTTCCCCATCTCAGATAAGAATGACTCCGAGTGTTCATTGGTGTGTTTGGTTCTGATAAAAGAGAAGACATTTCCCTATGTACATATAAAGTCAGGTCTCTGGTGCTGAAATGTTGTGCGCAATGTTTCTCCAGGTCCATTTTCTGGGAACTGCTAAAATGTCATTTATTTTTATCTGTACATGTCTTTCCTTCACTCTGGTAGTCACTCTGGTATCCTGGTGTTCAGAATCCAGTATCAGATTCGATTCACGATTTTGTAAATATCATGATTTTTTTTTTTTTCCTTTTTCACTTTTCATTCCAATTGTAAACAAAATTGGCAACAAATTATACTCCTACTACACAGGATGAATCAATTTTATTTGCACCACCTGTAGGATCATCGAGGAACTGCAACGTATTACCATCTCAAATGCAAACGTGTATACATTTAAATTCCCATGAATTTCGCATTGTGATTATTTCCCCATGTTTAGGGTTTGATGACCTTTTATGGTAATAAAGTGTGTGCTTAGTATCGAGCCTCTTATACAGACTCCTCGTGGTCTGTCTGGCCAAAAACTGATGATCCAGATTCATTTTATGTTACGTTTGTCCAGAGGTACAGTATCTTCACCTTGTGCTTCATACATAAGTTTATACTCACAATTTTTGTCCAGCATGTCGACTCGTACAGTCACGCGTACAGGTGCTGCTGTTGTGGCGTGTTTTTTTTTTTTCCTGCTTGGACGCTTGATCATCCAAATCACGGCCGGGGTTCGACACGGGATTGTAAACCTGCGCTGTTAGAAGACGGATATGATGATGGGGATGTTGGGTTTGACTTGTGATGCAAGATAGCGTTTTACTTTATTGTATAAAATGATTTCAGTAGGGTTAGGGTTAGGGGGGGGAGATATCTCTACTTAAACTTCTGCCTCTGTGAACTGAAACGGAAGAAAAGGAAGAAGTTGGGTGGTTTGGATAGAGTTACTTAAATGCAAATTAAATGCCAAAACTATTTAAAAATAATGTTAATACAAGGAAGTAATGTTAACCACAAGCATACGATCATGGAGGTGTGAATTAATGCAAATACATTTGCAGAACTTATAAAACTAATGAAATAAGTGAACTGTTTTTATTAGTTCTTCTTTTGTCATGACTTTACGGTAATGTTTCCCTGTTTGTGCTTCTTAGTTAAGGTGTGTGTGTGTGTGTGTGCAGGCATTCAGGTTTTGCCATAGATAGAGAGATTGACTGAAAGCTGGATTGACTGATTGATTGATTAATTGACAGATTGCTAGATGTATTGATTTTATCTTCATTATCATTGCACAGGGTACAAAATCAAGTATTTAGTTATGATGGTGCTAAAGTAATGAGTAGAGAGGAGACAGATATTGAAAACAATAAATAATGCAAAATATATATATATATATATATATATATATATATATATATATATATATATATAATTTTTTTTTTTTTATATTATAATTTTTTTTGTTGTTGAATTTCTGTGATTCTCTGTGTAGTTGAAGGCTGGTGTTTAAGCTCATTTCCACCATAATTTTATAATATTAATGACAAATGATTCTCAATCAATATTTTTTAGTAAAATTTACTATTTAAAGAAAGAAAATCACCTTTTTGTTAGTATAATCCTCATGCTACAGTATTTAAACATTACTTAAGAAATGCTTAGTTGCGTATCCTAACATTATGCCTAGACATTAGTACTACACATTCCTGAGCAGGTTCCTCTCCAGTATATTTGTTCAGTGTAATAATGTATGGTGTGTGTGTGTGTGTTCGCTAGTTAAGTGCATTAATCTACACTTGGTAAGTGTTCCCACATGCCTACATGTTCCTGATTTCTGAAAATATTCCCAAGCCGAAGAAAAACAGCTCTTTCTTTAGATAGATCACGTCTTGGCTGATGTGTGTAGTGCAGCAGATGGTGGAGCTCGCGCGAAGCTTCCAGCACTGAGGTTTGTTATACATGCCAAATGAAAATGTGTTTTTTATTGCATTTCTATCATGAATAAGGATTTTATTTTTCTAGTTGTTGGAACGTGAATTAAAAACTAATAGCGCAGACATCAAACCTGCTGAAACAGGCTAGTGACGTCTATGTGCAAAGCTTAGGAGTAGCCTGGCTGTTTGAAATTAAATAACGCTCTGGTTGTGCAACAAAGCTGTGTTTTATATGTGCATTTTATAAAAATGAATGACATTTTACCTAAACTTCATAATATACATTGTTTTTATGATCTACTTGCTGGTTTTTTCAATTGATCTAATTAGGTATGTAATGTAAGGTATGTAGACGTGTGTGTTTATTTATATATATATATATATACAGTATATATATATATATATAAATTAGTGTATATATGTAATTTGTATATGTATACGCATACACACTTTATATCTCAGAAGCTTTTCTAAGCATTACTTACAGTGTTCCTTCCAATAGCTTCTGCTTTCGCAGCTGCCGTCTCCTGTCTGCCGATGATTGACAGACTGTATGTGTGCTTATCATAAGTGTGTTCAGTCACCTCGACAGCTTGTTGGCGATGTCACCGGCTGTAGATTCCGATCTGGAATCAGTCACCGTTTCCTACCCTGAACGCTAATAGATGACACACGAAGAAACGCAGCTTCTGAAACGTCCTGAAGATACCGCTTGGTTTAAATTACACGCAGCGATACAGAGGCATCTTGATCCTAAATTGTATAATTTACCACTTCCAGATAGCGATCTGTACGAGGGGAACGAACAGCAGGAAAATAGGAAACACTTCATCTTAATCAAGCCCCGGTATTCTGTTCGGCGGTAATTGGGGCCTCGGCTTATCCGCCTCGCGCAGGGTCGCTCTTGATTGCTGGTTGTAGAATATTAAATCTTGAGGTTGCAGCTTATATTGGTGAGAGTTCATCTTTTTAAAAAGGGCTCTAAACCTTCCACCTCGCTGCAAGTCAATTACCGCGATTACGAGGCAGGTCCGGATCAGATTCGCGTATGAAGCGTTTTTCAGGCAGCTCAAGGACTACATGTAAAAACCTATTGGAAATCAAAGATCTAAGGCGCTTCGAAGGCGGCTGGACCATTTATATGGCCATTTACATGGCGAAAAAAGTACCAGTCAGGATTCATTTTATACATTTTAGAACAATACTGGATTTAAAAAAAATCAATTCTATGAAATAACACATGGAATTGCATAATTTAGTACCAACATATGCATAACAGTCAGGTGTTATAAGACATCAGTAGACATTAAGAAGGTCAGCTGTTCTGGAATGGTTCTTGTAACAGTATTGTGTCGAGTGTGTTTGTAAAACCCATCAAGCTCCATGATGAAACCCGTCTCTCATGAAGACCTTCTCTGGAAAACAAGACCAAAACTGAGCTCTGCTGCAGAGGAGACGCTCATTTAGAGTCACCAGCCTCAGAAATCACCAATTAACCTCAACCAGCACCTCAGATTAGAGCGTTACATAGCAGAAGTAGCAGATATACATCTCAATATCAACTGTTCAACATGGCTTCAGCATTGTTTAACAATGTAGAAAGAAATAAAAATGATGAAAGACCATGCAAGTAGAGTGTTTTGAGTACGTACACACCAGTCCATCATTCTTTCTGAATGTCCTCCTCCAGATTTAGTCCCCCTTTTTGCTTTTATAATGAGCAGCACTTTTCTGGCTCGGCTTTCATCTACTTTTTTACGATTCGAGGTCCCTCTGCAACTCGCCCGAGGTTAGTGAGACCAGACGCAGATGTCGGTTGGCCGCACAGTCGGTGTCCATCCCGGAGGTGGTTGGGGTCAGGGGTTCTGTGCAAGCCGCTCTAGTTCTTTCACTCCAGCCTGCATGAACCATGTCTTCATGGAGCTCGCTTTGTATTCAGGGACATTGTGATGCCGGAACAGGTTTCAGGTCCAGTGAAAAGGAAACTCGTAATGCTAGAGCAGACAAAGACAGCCTGGACAATTGTGTTCTTCGAACTCCGTGGAAAAAGCTTGCTAAACATATGGGTGTGATGGACAACGTCATTTCAGATTTCTGCAAGTGGTGTATGAGGTCAGTGTGTGTGTAAGTGCTGATTTGGTGTATTTACAGAAGCTCTGGACTGGACGTGCTTGTAGTTAAGGAGTAAATCGAATAGAGGCGGAGAGCTAGTTGGATTCAAAGTAGATTTGAAATGGGATCTGAAACACAAGCTGTCCACTCGCACAACCTTTCAGTTTTCTTTTTTATTAGCAAATGATCTCATTTCTTTGAATTCCCTTTTCAATCGTTAAATATTTTAACAGCACAAGTGACCAAAATAAATTGGTACAGTTTATGCAAAAGTATAAAAAAATAAACCCCTAAAGAATCCAGCTCTTTTCTTGCCTTTTTGTTTCAGCCAGGACTTTCATTCCATCCTTTTGTCAAAGTTGGTTTCTTGACATCAACCGGTTGACCGAGACCATCTTTACCACGCGCCAGCACGTCACGTTCCAGCGATCCTACACACCTGAGACAAGGTTTAGGTCTCTCGGTTCTCGTTCTTCAGAGCAGAAGAGGCACTTAATTACGAGCCGCAGTGTGAGCCGTGGAAATGCACTCCATGACCCGCGGACCTTCATTATGGAAGACACACAAGGGACTTGCTGGAGTTCAACACCCTGTCCTCTAATGACATTGCCCAGCTGAACACCTGTTCCCCCGTCACCTTGCTGTCTTCAGTACTTTTCTCTTCGATGTCCTTTTCGATGTTTCTCCTGAATGAGATTATGTCTGCAGAAACGACCTGCTTCTCCCAGAGAAAGGCTGAACATGGCATAAAACTGTTCAGCGCCGGGTTTGAAGGACAACATTCGATGCTGTAATGTCGCATGTTTGTTAAATATCACTCATTAACTGACTGCATGCTGGCTCTCGAGCAGCTGGTGCCGTTTCCTGGCCGAGTAGACGTGAAGCCGTGCGGTCTGGGATTTGTACGTACGGCTGGACGGTTCCTGGGAGACCCATGCTATTGGGTATTGTGTTTCTCCGGTGTTTCTCGTCAGTGGACACATTGAGACTCGGCAGAAATGAAGAAAAGGCCTCCAAAATAAATAGACAGCAAGAGCACGAGGTGGCTAGAGAAGCAGCGAGCAGCTGTCCCGAACCTCCGTCAAGAGAATAGACTCATTCAAGGCGGACAGCTCACTTCGGTTCCTTTTCACTCACATGCTCTTTAGATCATGTAGCTTGTTTGACCGGGGCCTCGAGAAAACCCATCTGCATGTCATCTGTGCAAATTGCTCTCTCTCGGCTCTCTCTCTCGGCTCAGGAACCTTGGGAGGTGGCCAGCGTCCCGGGTTTGCCAAATTGCTCCCAATGCTCTGCTCTTCGAAATGTGTCATTAAAGACTTTTTCGCAGTGAGGTAATGCTCCTTTTAGCTCACTTTAAGTGCAGAGCTAAGATGATCACCTCTCCAGCTCGTAGGCGAAATCAGTTATTGCCAAGATGCTCGAGAATGGGGGAATTAGCCTCACGATTTTTCTATCTAGCTGTGGGCAAGTGGCTGTGTAATTACACACTGGCTTCATTAGCAGCTCAGACCGGGGGCTTTAATGAAAGGAAACGAAAGGCTCAGGCAGGCGAGCTGGCGCGGTTATTGTGCCGGAGCATTGGGTACAGCAAGGGAACGCTCGAGCACAATGGCATCCATCATGGCTCTGAAACAGATTTTCCATGCCAAGCCACTGCCATTATGCCCTCCTACCGGATTGCAGCACAAAAGCTGTCTAGCTGCAGGAAAAAGGGGGGATAAAAGCCACGGTGAAGGCCTTTCTTAGCCCCTATGCACTTTATTTGTTGCATTGTGCTCTGAAGAGCTCTTGGCAGGCTTTTGCCTGATTGCCGAGGTTGTGGGAGGGCTAAAAAGTCTCGTTTTTTCCCTTGTTTTTTTTTTTTTCTTCTTCTCCCCCTCATTCTGCACGCTGTTAATCCAACCCTTCTCAGAGTGGCCACCAATAGCACTGTCAACTGATTTGAAAAAGCCGACCTGTCCGTCACTCTGCTGGAAAATCTATCCACCGTGACAGGAAATGAAAGTGGCGGCGCAGGCTTGGCGCCGCAGCTGTAGCCTTCGGCTTAGTCCAGTGCCAGTGAGGGTGGGTGTAGAGCTTCCTAATTCTGTACCCAGAAGACAGACAATCTCTCCAACCTACCTCACACTGGATTCATTCAGTTCAGTTCTCGCCTTGGTTAGAGTGTTTATTTATTTATTCATTTATTACATATTTTAATTATTAAACGGCGAGTACTTTATGTAGATTTCCTGTTGATTTGATTTGACCTGCTTCAGGTTTAACTTTGGACTTTATGATGTCTTGTATTACTGAAGTCAGCATGTGAGCCAGTTTTAAAAAGATTGTTAAAAAAAAAAAAAACATCAGTTCTATAAATTCTTATTGTTAAATGTTCTGCGACGAGTTTAAAGAACTTCAAATTAAAGAACATTGTTCGTGTTAATAGACGTCTAAATTTCGGATTTTCTGTCATTCTCATCAGATCAGATTATTTTAAATTTAAAGTGCTGAGAAAACGTATTTTCCGCTTTTGCATATTCATCACACTTAAATAATCCAGATCATCAATCAAATTTTTATATTACACAAAGATAACCCGAGTAATTACAAAATGTGGTTGTAAAATTATTTTATTTATGTAGTGGGCGGGGGGGCGCTGTCCAAATCTGTCTGGCTCTGTGTGAAAAAGTAATTGCCACCCCACAATGATCCAAAACACACCAGCAAGTCCTCCTGGTTTTGGAGTGGCCTAGCCTAGCCATTAAGTCCAGACTTAAATCTGATTGAGACCCTTAAACAGGCTGTTCATACTTAAAAAAACTTCCAATGTGGCAGAATTAAAACAATTCCGCAAAGAAGAGCGGTCCAAAATTCCTCCGCAGCGACGTGAAAGACTCATTGCCAGGTATCGCAAATGCTTGATTGCAGTTGTTGCCGCCAAAGGTGGAACAGTCAGTTATTCGTCTTAAAGGGTAAGTTATTAGCCAGTTATTAGGTAAATTTTTTTTTTTTTTTACATAAAGCCAGATAGGACAGCTTTTTATTCATTTATAAATAAAAAATGATCATTAAAAAAAAATGCATTTTGTATTTACTCGGGTTATCTTTGTGTAATATAAAAACATTTTTGTTTAGTATACAAAAATAAAAAGTATCCAAGCTGTATTTCCATTAAACACTTTTGTTTTTTCAAAGTTATTACAAATGCGATAAATAATAAAGCACATGCAGCTGAAATATAGATACCTGACAGTACAGTAAAGCAAATTCTGCTATTTCATTAATTCAGATATGATTTAATAGTTGTTGGTTTTTCACATAGTCTATAAGGGGAAGTAGCTGTAGCAAGTTTTTTTTTTTTTTTTTTCCTTTTCCCTTTACAACTCACACACCACCACCCCCCCCTCGCCCCCCCCCCCCCCCTGCTGTTCCCTGAGCACCGTGCCGCTCCATGCAACATTCATGATTCGTGTATGCGTGTATACACCAAATAAAAAAACAACAGTGCTGTAGATGCACCACTCTGGCATTCTTACACACTTTTCTAGCTCTGCACGAGTCGATTACGTTTCCTGGGAGACGCTGGTGTGAAATGTTATGAGATCTGACACACGGCACCATTCTGCTCAGGCAAAAAGGGAAAAAAAATAGAAAGGAATTGTTGTAGCTGTTTTTTTTTTCTTTTTTCTTCTTTTCTTTTTCTTATAGCTAAATTGTTGTTTGTGTTTCATTCATACTTTTGCATCTTATTTCAGTTATCGTAGCTAAAATGTCAACATCCTTTCGTTGAATCATTTCCTCTGCATGTAAGAGGCTTTGTATGATTTTTCTTTCTTTGGCAGATCCATGCACAACAGATGATGTAACCTTTACTACGCTCTGCGTTAGCCGTTAGCACTGTCGCTTCGCACCTCCAGGGTCCGGGTTCGAATCCTATATATATAGTTATATTATAGTTATATATATATATCCTATATATATATAATTATAAAACATAAAATATACATTACATAATTGCAACCTTTTGCACCATGTAACACTTGCGGTGATCTTATGGACAGTCATGATATTACTTCTAAATGAATAAAAGTAACAAATAAATAAAAAAGCTGTTGTCATGGCAACAGAAATCCCAAGGTGTAAAACTGCACAAGCTGAGTGTGAAATATTTTCATTCTTGAATATTTTAGTAAACACTTACTCGCTAAATAAATAAATCAAGTAGAACATTCCGGGCCGCATCGCTTTACCTGGAACGTGTATGAAAAATCTGTTCATGTTCTAATGTACATGAGGCAATTATATAATAGTGATTAGTACATTTACACACTTTCTGCCTTGTACAACTTCATCTAAATTACTACCTGCAAGTTTTTGGGAGCGGTGCATTACAGGAAGTTCAGCCGCCAGGTTATATGCACTGGATGTGTTTTCTTTCGCTCTCTCTCTCTCACACACATACACACACACACACACTCACGCACACACACTAACACACTCGCTTGCTCAATAACAGCGAACGACTCTGTACTTTCATTCATTAATTTCTAACTTATTTAACTGAAGTCCTTCGGGTTAAGTGAGTTCAGGGTCACTGCCGTCGTCTCCGCGTCCTTTGTTCCCCCTGACGCCGAATCGGATCGCACGAACTTTTTTTTTTTTTTTCAAATTGACATCAATCAGATGTTTTTTTTTTCTTTCTTCCTTCTCCCTCTCGTGTTTGATGAACAAACAGTATCTTAACGCTTACTCAGCAGTTTCTATTCGCCGGCATCGTGCGTTCTTTAGGAAGGTTTTTAAAAAAAAATAAAATAAATAAAAAAAAAACAGCTGGCAGGGTGCTTATCAGCTCAGTTTGCTCACCGCTCTAGTGCTTTTCCTTCTCGGCCTCCCTGGCAGGAGGCACAGTGCATTAACTCCGGTGATTGATTTGCTCGCTCCTGGTTACCTGCTTTAAAGACCCTCCCGTTCGACAAGAGCCACTTATAGGCCGTCTTTTAAAATCAGAAGTGACGTATAATTTTCTGCAGTCCTTAGGATCATTTAGATTTAGTCGTGTGTTCCTGCTGCTCTTCTCTCCGAGTCAATTAATTTCCAATTCAGGCGTTTTTTCTTCTTCTTCTTTTCTTTTCTTTTCTCCGTGGTTGCTAAAGAGACTCCTAAATTATACAGCTACACTATCGGTGTGATTTTCTGACTGATTTATGCTAAAACATCATTTTTCATGCCTGGACTGACCTGAAACTGGAGACGATGGAGATGGAGGCTGTATCGGGTTTCCCTCCGTAATCAAGGCTTATTTTCATACGTGCAGCCGAATTGAAAAATCCGGTCCAATTGGAAACCCGAATCAGATCCGTGTTAGGCTTCTTCTTAACCGATCGTTGAACACCATAATCAACCAATAATTGGCTCATCATTAGTAATTCATGATAACCAGATACTCGTTCCAGATCAGGGTGACTTTTCAACCCAGTCTTTCTCCCAGCTGATGCTGACCTCCATGTTTAATTATTTGTACTAATGTTGTCTGATTCTATTGCACAGACTGAATAGGATCGTGGCATCAAGCGATTATGTTAATAGTGTATCAGGTGATTCCCATCTTGATTCATTTATTTTTAAATTCATTTTAATCCTCATCTTGAAAGCTCTCGATGCGCGATGAGCTTATTAAAGTATTTCGCTTATTAAAGGGTCCATAAAGAGCACAAGGTTTGCCGCGGAGCCGCATCGAGACACACTTTAGCATTCGTCTCCTCTCGATACATATTCAGTCCGAGCGTTCTCGATCGATAAGCTGCTGAACTGCCGAGTCCTGGGTTCCGGCCGCGGTGAGAGAGAGAGAGAGCTCCGGCTCGGTGTTCGTGTCGGCTGGTGACCCTGCGACCGGAGTCTGTCATGATGCTCCGAGCCGTGATTAGCCTCATTAGAGTCTGTGTAGGCTGGTGAAAGGCCAGTGACACACTGCCGGTGTTCATCCATCCTTTTCTGTTGTCACCAGGTCTGTGTGTGTTTAGGTGTGTGTGTGTTTAGACCGCACTCAAATTATACAGATTTATTGTAGCACAAGCTGGAGCAGAAAAGCTCTTTTGTTCCTCTGCATCCACTCGTTGTTGTTGTTGTTGTTTTTCTTCCTAGTCTTCAGCTTCCTCTCCCGCTTCCTGTCGTCTCTCCCGTGACTCTGTGGCTGGAGGAAATCCAGGTGCTTTGTTGTACTTTGCACCGACGCTCTGATCAACTCTCTCCCTCTCTCTCGCCGGCTCGGTGGGAAATTCCCAGCTGTATAGTCCTTCCTGGCGTGTGTGTGTGTGTTGCTGCTGTGTAACATCCACCACATGTCAAGCAGGGCAGCAATGAACTGTCAGCACACACACACATGCACTAACATGCAGCATCAACCCCACTCTGACAGCTCGGCTGTAAATCCCGTGATGTATGACGGGATAAAGATGATCGTATGTCGGATTCGTTTTTTAGTTTTGTTTGTGTTGTTTTTGTTGCGCTTTATTGGAACGTTATCACTTCCATGGTAAAGTGTTACAAGCGCGTCCAATCCTTTCCGAAACGATTCTGACTAATCCCGCCCACTCCTGTCATTATTCCTGTACACTTTTTAAATAGCGTAATGCACTGCCTGGCCAAAAGAAGAAGAAAAAATGAGAGGTACTTCGTTCTCCCACATTAATCCCGGCTCTACAGCCAATCAGGGGCGTCTGTGAGCTCGCGCAAGCGGAAGGAGCGGATAGCGCTTTCCTCCGAGTGTGTTACTCTGCCCCCAACGATGCACGAGCGAGCAGATAAAAAAACTTGAACCGAAAAGATGCGGTCGTTTGGAGTCACGTGGTTCGGAGGAAACATATGATAGTCTTTGGGTCTCCCGACTGAGTGGTAGTGGTAGCCTTAATGTGGGAGCCCCCTAGTGACGGGGAGGAATTGGACACGACTAAATTAGGGAGAAAATCTGGAGGAAAAAAGAAATGAAAGTAAGATTGGGTCTAAACAGCTGCGTATCCATAAGAAAAAAAAAACTTCAGGTAATTAGGTAGAGAGCATAGTGACCAGGTCATGTGACATGATGAGTCCAGACTGACCCTATTCCAGAGTGGTGGGCGTGTCAGGGTAAGAAGGGAAGCGATCATGTATAGTGTCCACTGTACAAGCCTCTGGAGACAGTGTTATGATCTGGGGTCGCTTCAGTTGCTCAGGTCGAGACTCAGCAACGTTATGGGGCAATAAAATGAAGTCAGCTGACCACTGAATCAGCTGAATGTACTGAATCACCAGGTTATCACACAAGGTCAGCCATTTTTATGGCGTCCCAGGACGGGGTTAAGGGCCTTGCTTAAGGGCCCAATAGTGGTAACCTAGCGGAACTTGGGCTCGAACCGCCAAACTTCTGATCAGTACCTCCCACTGAGCCAACTTATCCACTTCTACTCAACTAAAAGCCATTGTTATAACCTTGGCTCCAACTTTTCTTGGAGTCTTTTTACTCCTGTAACGATTTGATCCTTTCTTTACATTACTGATTACTTACCGTCTCTTTAACGCATTAACGAGTTCCATAATCACACGAGTCCTGATTATAAAAAGCTTCTTGTCACGTTTAGGGGAGTTTCCAGACGGCGTGGTGGTCGATGCTCTTTATTGTTTTCATCATTTCCCAAAGTGTACACTGACCTGCTCCTTCAAACACTGGACTTGTGACTATAACTTGCAGTCCGTGACATTATTGCAGGCCGACGTTGATGGTTCTGCTACTTGGGCCCTGCATGAGTCTGATGCAAATCAGCTTGAGCTGTGTTGATCACTGAGATCTGTTAGATATGCAAATGCAAATGGATGCTTTCCATCTCCCGGGCGATGAATGACTCATGAATGGCTGAACATTTGTCACTCTTGGTGCTGAATATCTGGCAGAAGGTCCCGCTCTGGCTTTCCGTTCAGCGGCCACGAGTTCCTCCTGTTTCGAGGGGGATGTGCCGACCGCGGATCGTATAAAGGACGGGTGCAGGAGCGATACATCGGATCCACCGTAATGTTGTTTATTTTTTTTACACTGAATTCAAGATGGTGTGCATGTGTAAGAGCGAGCTGTAAAGGCGAACGATCTCGCTTTAATACGCTGTGGTGTGGTTTATGTGGAAGACGTGCAGGCGCTGCTCCTGGATGCCCCCAGATGGCAGTTTTATTGACGTGGGAAATGTTGCCGTGCTATTCCGGTTAGCCTCGGCCTTTTCTTCAGTGACGTCCCGGCGCTCTGGTCCGAGCATGAATTCTCAGGACATCAAAGAACACATCAGCTTCCATACACACAACACACACACACACACACACACACACACACACTCTGCCTTTCTTTCTATGTGTGTTTGTGTTACTCAAGTCTTCAGAGTTTTTATTATTGGTTTTAGCGTGAGAGATCCTTTTAGAGACATGGAAAGCCACTTCCTGCTCCACAGTCTCCGCCAGTTAGTCATCCTGGATTCGGGTTTCAGGGTTATTTTTATACGCGTCTATATATTCCTATAGAATGTGTGCCATGTGGATGATGTAGCGCCGGCGATGAGGTAACGCTACACGCAGGGTGGCGTATGAAGAAAAAACGGTCGCATCCTGACGAAACGGGGCCACCTGGCTCATCCGGGTTCTGATGAAACCGGAATAGTGTCCATGAACATTCGGGAAGATTCGATCAGAAAAAAGAAAAACGGAGGAAAAACGCAGTTTGGGTGAAGAATG
This sequence comes from Channallabes apus, assembly GCA_030522415.1. Taxonomy (NCBI): domain Eukaryota; kingdom Metazoa; phylum Chordata; class Actinopteri; order Siluriformes; family Clariidae; genus Channallabes; species Channallabes apus. The sequence continues at coordinate 27,369,315 of CM060127.1, read as the reverse complement.
AATCTTGACTGGCACTAAACTTGGCACATGGCGGCTGCACACGTCTTTAAGGGTGCAGGTGTTGGGGACGATCCTCCCGGGAGTATGGCTGCGGTGCGGCAGCAAGAACAAGCTAATGGGTCATAAGTGGTAATGACCAAAGTTGGAGAAATGGATGTGTTGCAATAGTAGTAATAATAATAATAATAATAAAGGCATGGAGGGAATAACGGAATAACGGAATGGAAAGAAACTGACCTCATATGTTGCGCTTTTATCGTTAGCGCTCTTTGCAAACTTTGCAAACGATGGGCCAAACGCATCGTAAAACTAAGGGCAACCACGCCCACCATATGGCTGACAATGACCCTGATGTCACATGACACTTTAAAGGTCCCATATTTAACTTTTTCTTGTCAAGTTAACCTAGGTCTCGGGGCTTCCCCAAAATGTATGCGTCAATGCTTGGTTGGTTAATTAACGAATTAAGCAAATCAATTAACTTGATTAATCAATTAACTCCAAACACGCCGTTTTAGTGTCTACGTAAATGTGCTGGCTCTGAGCCACGCCCTTTCATAGAACACGTCGGGGGGGGGAGGGGATTGCTTATATGAGGTCACAAGAGGGAGGAAAAAAATCTAATTGATTTCTTTACACTTGGGTCACATGTCTTTTAAAAAAGGATCAAAAACAGGGAATTCTTTATTTATTTATTTATTTATTTTATCCACGGACTAAAAATTTTATTTTGCATCAAAGGTCCCATTTAAATAATTGAAACCCGGGCCCCGGGGACATGCTGGGTAAAATTCAAGATTTCGGTAACAGATGTCTGGCAAATGATTTGCTATTACTAAGACGATCGTGTAACTAACACTTGTGTGTATCTGTTTTCACATTATTCATCGATCAACCAGAGACCCTCCCCGATAATATCTATAATATACGTACGTCTAATTAAATGCAAACACCTTGTAATATTTGTAATTATGTAGAAAACATGTGCATGCCACTTTTTTTGTTGTTTTCCCCCTAATCCTGCCACCTGCTGCTCTTCCAGGGGTGAGGTCTGGTTGTTTGGAACTAATTATTACTAGGCCGTATTAATTAGCTCGAGTGGATGCTAGAGGATCTGATATTCCCAGGATATGGTGGAAGCGGAGACAGATTTTCAGCATAAAATCTTCTGTTAACACGCGGCCACGTCGCACTCGAATTCTTCATGGAGTGGAAATCGAGATGCTTGTTAGACGCAAGTGTGACACATTTGGTTTTTTTAAGATCATGTTCGCTGGCAGAGATGTTATCAGGACAGGACGGAGACGGATTATACATAGAGTTCTCCAAATTCTCCAAAAGAGTTTCAAATGCTCAATAATATTTTCATGACTGTGGGTTATAATGTACGAGTCGAAAATGATCCGCACTCCGGTTACATTAAGGCCTTGTTCACACGGACGTTAAAATCGAGCGTTTTTCTGCCGTTCGTACAGTAGTGTCCGGTGAGCGCGGATGAAGCGCCGATGGTTTTCTACACATAGTTGTCAATGAGGGTGTTCGCACCGGCTTTGGTGACGCGCGTTTGTCTGACTGCGCGTTTATACGGCGTCGAAAAAAACGTTGCATGCAGCCTTTATCCCGACGAACGCAAGGAAAACGCTTCTAGTACGTTTTCTTCACCTTCATTTTATGCCTCAAAGGACCGGATACAGTATATCCCATGATCCTACATGCTATACATCAGGACATGCGGAAAAAAGCCGACATTGCGCCAGCTGCAGCAGACGATCAAAAGTGGAAACATCCGACAGTAATTGAAAAACTTGCGCGGAAATTTTCGCATTTCTTCATAAACCACAAAAAAAAAACTTCCTTTAATCCGACATTGTGCAGTCAGAGGGTGAACACAGTAGCGGCTGCAAGAAGATTAATGTCTAATATAACAAAATAATATTAAAAGGAGGCACCTCAAATAAAACGACAAAAGCTTTCATATCCAGTTCCCGACACACTGCCCCCTATAGGTTAAACCCACAAACTACAATTTGGGCTGCAGGCTGGCGTTAGACAGAGACAAACGAACGCCAGTGTAGAAGTCAATCGAGCGCCGCTACAAAACGCAACATAAACGTCTAGGACGTTCATAGCGCGTTCGTTTATCCAAAAATGTAACAATTTGTGCACAAGGCCTAACACTCGTGTCGGCCGCACCGTCACATCAGCGCTTTCCGTCCGAGACTCCTGTCTGTGCAGGTGTGTGTGTGTGTGTAAGTGTGTGGAAAAAAGTCCTCAATCGGCGATCGAGAAAAAGTTCAAAAGTCGATCATCAGCTGGAAAATTCATCAACGCTTACAGTTTTCTGGGATTCTCGAGGGCCAGAAGTATTGGAACATTATCGCTTGTTAGACGCTTATTGAAGAGCTGAAGACTAAACCTCGGATTAAACGCAGACGGCCCACTGTCCGAGGGCGTCGTGATCTCGCGTGACGTTGCGCCTCCACACACTTCTGCTCCACACTGTCGACACTCTGAGGTGTTAAAGCGTCCTCGCTATAGTCCTGATCTGTATTTTGTCTTTTCTAAAAGTGAATAAAAACAAATTGGGGATAAAGTTTGACCCTTTTCACTTAGATTAGGTCACTGCGTCTGAGCAAAGACTGGAGAAGCCCAGTGGTTCCTTAACAGAGTAACACACGGAGTAACACACGGAGTAACACACAGAGTAACACACGGAGTAACACATGCTCATGTTAAAGAGACTGAAGTCTCCTGTGTGTTTATATGAAATCTCATTATAAAGGTTGTGTGTGTGTGTATTCTATGTTTTTTCTTAACATCAAAGTAAAGCAGGTGCTCAGTTTAGACCTTTTCAAGGTCGCCAGAACCGGAGGACAAATGTTATTCTTAGGGTGGAGGGACGCGCGTCCGAGGACAACCCAGAAATATCGGCACTGCTCTCTAGTCCATATAAGAGATGATGGAGACCAGCAGGACCGAGGCATGATGCTTCATTTAAACAGGGTGGTGTGTGTGTGTGTGTGTGTGTGTGATTCCACTGATCCAGCAGTTGAAGCACAATAGGGCGTCTTTATGTGCTGAAAACATTTCGCTCGATCTCGGCTTGTGTGATTTATAACATTATGATCATCTAAGAATTTAAGAATGAGTTATCACTCGAACAGTTACTAAGACTTGGGTTTTTCATCGGTAGTACAAAATACCAGATGTGTACAGAATTTTAATAACCTGGAACGGTTTGTGCAGATGTTCATGACTGCGTAGCCACAGTCGGGTCAGGGTGCCGGTGCCGACCCGTGTCCGAGTGTATGATCACGGAGGCACCTGGTTAATGTGATGCTTCGACGGAATTTCTGAATAAACTGTAAAGAACATCCTATGTAGGTGTAGTTGTTTTGTGACGCCACATTGATCCGATTGGCAGGTGTCCACATACTTTTGACACTACCGTGCATTACAATATGCTCTTCAAACTATTTTAAAAAAATGTATATATTTTTTTTGTTGTGTTTGTGTCAGAAATGGTGGAAACGTTCACGTTCCTGCCTTTTTTTGGTTTAGTTCATCCTGGATGTTTTCGCGTCGTCTATCTCGTTATTTTTAAACCTGGAAAGTTGCCTGCAGAGACGGGGGGGTGTGTGTGTGTGTGTGTGTGTGTGTGTGTGGGGGGGGGATCAATAATGTAATCAATGACTTGAATAATTAACTCGCTGCTTGGTAACTAATCTTGTAATTATCTAGTAATCATTTAAACGAGAGCGTGTGTGTGTGTGTGTGTGTGTATATATATATATTCAGGGTTTGTGTGTAAATCCCGTGTCTGTGCACACGGAACGCCGCCTGTTATTCAGCCTGTTTATCGAGCTTCAATTAGCCTCTTCAGCCGTGAACTCATTATAAGGAATCGAACGTGTGTGTGTGTGTGTGTGTGTGTGTGTGTGTGTGTGTGTGTGTGTGTTATGAAGCTCAGACTAGACCCTCAGCGGGTTTTTTTTTTTTTTTTTTTTTTCTTTTCTTTTCTTTTCATTTATTTATTAATTTTTTTTCCGTTGCATCACTTTATTTTATTAAGGTTTCACCTCTGGATTATTTAAAAAAAAAAATTTTTATATGGTTTATCATTTTTTCCCTCCAAACAAATGTTTGTTTCTTTGGTCTGAGACACAAGTGACTTCTGCTGGAAGTGGTTGGTCAGCTGTAGCTGTTCTTCAGAGACGTGTGTGTGTGTGTGTGTGTGTGTGTGTGTGTGTGTGTGTGTGTGTGTGTGTGAGTGTGTGAGAATAAGTGAAGTGAAGTCCAGCTTTCTTATCTACAGAAAGCCAGACAGAGTGTGTGCTGTTCTGCAGGAGTGTGTGTAGGACAAGAGTGTGTGCTGTTAAAGGCGCATTGCTGAACTCACGTGTGTGTGTGTGTGTGTGTGAGAGAGAGAATATGTAGGTTTCGTTTGTTAATGCTGTATATACAGTAATGCTGTGCAATAATATATAATTTGCATATAGAATGGCGGTGAGGCGGTGTGTGTCTCTGTGTGTGTGTGTGTGTGTGTGTGTGTGTGTGTGTAGAGCGGGATGAGGATGAGCTCCTGAACCAGGCTGTGTGTTATATCCGTCTTAACAAAGCCGTTTCCTCCCGCGGTATTAACGTGGGCTTAAAGCGTTTCAGTTGAGTCGAGGATCCAGAAAAAAAAAAAAAAAGATAAAGCAAAGCAAAGTGATAACAGCGGCGGATCGGACAGCGAGAACATTTCTGCAACAAATGGCGTAGAAGAAATTTCAACCTGAAGATGTTCACTAAAGATATAAAAGATATGTATAAAAAAAGTCAAACCGGGACTTTTGATGGTGTCCAAGCACCAAGTGTTATTTTACACAATCAAGGTAGAAAGTTTTCTCAGTATGCTGCCTGTCTGATTCAGGTCTGAAACCCCGGCCTCCCAGGAACTCCTTCAACGGTCCAGAAATGTCTTTGAGCGAGGTCAGGACTGTACGTGGCGATAAACTCCCAGCCAAGTTCCTGTAACGTGCAAGTGGTGTCGGTGAATGTTTGTGCGTACCGTTCACACCGACAGATTTGTCTCTTCCGCAGGTTCTTGACAAGTTAACCGTCGACCAGGGATTCCTGATTGCTGAACGTTCAAGAGAGTAACTGCAGCTTGCTCCAAGCCGTGTCATTCACAGATGTGCGGCTTTCTTTAAAACGTCGCCGTTCAAATGTTTCACCGCAGCTAAGAGAGAGCTAATATGTGCTTGAAGTCTTAAGAATTGTTAGCAAAAGTCCCGGTTTGACTCGAACGGCCATCTAGTGCTTTTTTTTTTTTTTTTTTTTTTTCCCTTTTTTGATAGCAAAACACTTTTGTTTAGTCTGCAATAAACAGAACATCACAGATTCAGACAATCTCACTATAAGTTCTAACAAAAAACTCAAGTACGTTAATTTTCTGATCATGAGTGCTACAGCGTCCAGGATTTTTCTTTCTTTCAAAGTTAATTCTTTTACCAGTATTTATGCATTTTATTCCAGCAGAATAACCAAAATCTCTGGTCCAACCAACACGCCATTAAATGCGAGTAAATATTCAATCACAATGTTTTTTTTTTTTTTTTTTAATGGCGTATGCCGCCAGGATGGAGCAGTGACGGCCAGCCGTATACAGTACACACTGCAGTTTCTCAGACGGATCGGTCCACGTCTCCCCACGCGGGTCATTCGGGTGTCTCTTCAGCCACTCGTCATTTCAGGACTGAACTGCTGCAGCTCGCTCTTGGCAGCCTCTGCCTCTGCACGCCATTCGATCTCTGTACCCGATCCAAAGTTCTGCTGCATAACTTGTTCTCGCGTTCTCCCAAACCCGCCCCATTGCTCCTCTCCCTCCGCTTCGCTTCCTGGAGCACCTACGTCGGATTTATAACGCTGATCCCTGCCTACAAAGCCAAAAATGGATCAGCACCCACTTAACTTGGAGCACTAATCGCACCCCGCACTGCACCACGCTCCATCTGATCCTCTAGCGCTGCTCGACTGCTCTCAGCATCTCTGTGTGCAAGGAAGGCCGGAGTCTCATCTGTTGTCTTGGTGATGGCATGAACTTCCTGTAGATGTCCAAACTACTGAGTCTTTAAGTGGTGCCTGAAGAACAACATCTGCAACGTTGTTACAGTTAGAATAAATGAATTCGTTGTGTGTTTTAGACACATCTGATGGCATTCTTAGTCAGTGACTTTAGTAAGTATGAGTATGCATTCACTCATGGAGACGTCAAAGATCTTCTTCTTTTTGTTTTTCTTGTTTTCGTTTTTTGCTATTTCGTCTTGTTCACAGGACGAAACCTGGTCAGGTTGCCAGATCGACGCCCGATTGTCGTTCACGCACTACGGGAAATTCGGGAATGCCATTTAGTCACCTGACCTGCATGACTTTTGGACTGTGGGAGGAATCTAGAGTACCCGATGGAAACCCACCAAGCAGGTGGAGAACATGCAAACTCCATGGAGAAAGACCCTAGGATGCTACGAGATGATTTTTAGCAATGTTGACGCCAACGTTGGATTAGTGGTTGGTACCTCCAGGGTCCGGGTTTGATTTCCACCTCGGGGTCTGCGTGCATGGAGTTTGCATGTTCTCCCTGTTCTTGGTGGGTGTTTCCTCCAGGTACTTCGATTTACTCCCACAGACCAAATGATGGCATGTGGACAGACTGAAATACCCAAAAAATAAATAGCAATGTTGGTAATGCTACAATTCTAAAGTGGAAACAGATTGGAAGATCTGAAGTAAAGAATTCGAAATTACAATATCCATATCTATAAATCATTATCATCCTAATTAATATTTTACTCCCTCGAAGAGCCAGACTTTCTCATAATTGTTTCATGTTGTCTTGAGGAACAGATCTCCAGGCCTCCTGCGGGACTTTTTTTGGTCTCTCATTTTCAGCGCAGTTCGTGTACCTGAGCAGTTTCAGCAAAATGTTTTTTGTTTGTTGAGCCACACAGTGACCTATGAATCAGAGAAACATCTAACTTAAGTCCTGACCCGGTGAGAAACGGGTGCAGATGACTGATGATCAGGCCGGTGATTAGTTTCCTGCTGGATGGTTGGAATGGACGAGAGGGGAAATGAGGTTGCTGCAGAGGCGGATACATAAAGTAAACAACCAATTTCGTTTTTTAAGTGCATGTTAAATTGTATGCATTAAAAATTAAAATCCAATTTCTTTGAATATAATCTCCATTATTTAATTGAATATGAAGAAGCCTTCTGCACGGTGCTGTAGGTGTGAGATGTCGTGCACAGCTGTCCTCCTCCTCCGCTCTCCCAGGCTGGTATGAAGGTTCAGAGTTTGGTTAGTAGTGTGGCTTCGCTGGTGGTTAAACCTCGGTGCGGTGCGGTGAGCGTCCTGTCCTGTCCACTACCCCCCCTCCCCCAACCCCCGAGTTGAAGAAAGTTAAAAAAAAAAAGTTATACTTTGATCCCATGGTATATTGTTATTGTTCAATGTAATATAAAAGTAATATAAAGCGTGCAATGTTTCCTCTCCTATGGTGTTTCTTTTTCCTCGTTCGCTCTGCAGGGAAATCAAGATGGATGACGGCGCTACTGCCAGACGCTTAATATACGCTGTGCAAATGGGGTTTGTTCGCATTCGGTTTCTGCCACTTCATACGCGCTAACACGCTTAAACAAATGAACCCGATGAAATGACTTCGGCTTTGCGCGTCTGCAGCTCTTTGCTTTTATTTCCATCTTTTCCCCCCATTAACGTCATCAGTGTTTCGCCGAGCCGAATTCCTCTGGCTGTTTTACGTCCGTTGTTTACTCCCGTGTAGGACGCAGTGATGTTTAAGAAAGCTTAAACGCTCGACGCTTAATAATCACGTTTACTCGCTCCATCACCTCCCACACACACACACGCACACACACACAGGAGGACATGCACACCGGTCACCAGGGATGCTAAGCTGGTTCTTTTTTCTTTCTCCCCCTGGGTTAAGTGCACTATGGGGGTGGTGGGGGTTGAGGGGTGGGGTTGAGGGGTGGGGGTGGAAGTAGTATAAGGCCATCGGCGGTTGTAATTAATCACGGTCGATGTTTATTGGAAGGGAGTGGTACACTGCTACAGCACCCAGCTGACAAGCTTCATTAACAGTGAAAAAAGGCAGCACTAATGAGGGGCTTACACACACACACACACATACGCACGCACATACATACGCACGCACGCACTTAAGTGTTTCCAGCAAGCAAATATATACTAGTGGTCTGTATACATGTCCACAACAATGCTTTTCTAGGAAGCAGAGATGGCAAACAGTTATCATTTTAAATCCTGAATTATTCATGCTTTGTGTGTGCTATCGAAATCGATCGCTCGTGTATAGAACAGGATGGTTCTCGCCAGGATTATCGTCCAACCTCGTTGCACTGGTTAATCCCTCTAACGTTGGGTCTTCCACAGCCTTGTTGGCTGGAGGGTACCTCCTAGTTAAAAGGTCATAAAATGTGAGAACTGACCCGAATAATGAGCTTACGCTGAAGATGCATAGGATCACCATGTAATCAGCGTAGATTACGGCCCTAAATACCATGAAAGGGCAGGTGTGTGTGTTGTGCTGCCGTGTGCAAATTGGGTGCAAGAATTAGGAGAGATGCCATCGAAGAAAGGCAGAAAGAAGAACAACAACTAGAGCAGTTGAGAAACCGAAGTAGAGGTACAGATTCCGACTTATGAACAAGTTCCGTTCTGGGAGCACGTTCGTAAGTCCGATTTGTTCTTAAGTCTGACAAAGTACGTCTTATACGCCTAATGATTTTGTACAATACACGTGAGCTACTTCCATGGTTGAACCGTGCTTCGTTTGAATCTGCGGAAATCCATAACTCGACTGTTTGTAAGTTGGGGACTACCTGTGTTTTGAAAACGTGTGATCTACCAGCCTATAAGCACCGGTGTTGCGTATAAATAAAAGAAAAACGCAGCAACAACAAAAGGTGTTAGACGACGGACACACAGTTAGTAAAGTAATAACGATGAAGTGGATTGACGGCACATGGAGTACGGGCGTAACCTCCGTCACCTTCGCTAAAGTTTTACGGAGTCGATGGTTTAACTTTTATATCAGTTGAACTGGATAATGGAATCCGAACGGATCAGCATCCATTTATTCGTCTCATCAAAACACAGACGAAGTCTAAAAATCCGCTCTCTGCGTAATCCCTGGATGGCCAAAGCATCGAACAGCAATCTGTAAACTTTTCAGAAGCAGAACGCGCGGAAGTATCCGGCAGATTTTATCATCTTTAATGGGATCAGTTGACCATAAGTGTCTCTCTAGTCCATAAATCAAATCATTCAATTATTACAGTATATACTCAAAAAATTTATGTAGTAGTCTAAATTCCGGTATATGATGCAGTTGTTTTACGGTTCTTCATCAAACAATTTGCTGAGGGTTTTTTTTTTTATCTCTAGTAAAAAAAAAATACGGAAATGTTCATGAATTAACAAGTTCCTAGAAGAACAAATCAGAGAACAAAAGAAACAAAATATGGATACGATCAAAACGAAAAGAAAAATCTTGCAATATAAAATTCCAGAATGTCAATTTATGCACTCACTCATTATTTTTTTTAAATACCACTTACAGATACAGGGTTACGGTAGACCTGAAGTGTCTTCTAGGGGACTTGGTACAGGTCCATTGCAGGGCACACAAGCACTCTCACTCTCGCACTACGGGCAGTTTGGAGACTCCACTTAGTCTAATCTGCATGTCTTTGGAGTTTTGGAGAAAACCAGAAAACCAGAAATCCACTTGTTTCATGTTATCATTTACTAAATATAAAGAAGTATCGCTGTGGCCTCACACCTGCAGGGTCGAGGGTTTGATTCCCATCACAGGGTTTTGTGTTTGGAGTTTGCATGTTCTCGTGCTTGGTGGGCTCGGCATGCAGGGTATTCCAATCGGATCCCATCCAGGACGTGTCTGCTCCATAGAGAGCATGAATGAATAAGAGTGGGGGGAAAAAATATTAACTTTGCATACAATACATCACTTATAGTTTGTCTCTGATGTTGTAGAGTGTGTTCTGTTATCAGCTGCAAACGTAGCCGTTAATCTACATGTGCATCGGGATACACGCACTCCAAATGTTCTTTCAAGCACTGATGCATCTGTGTTGATGGTGAAATATTAGGGCGGGGTTAAAGGGTCTGCGGTTGCCGTTATCTGACGAACCCATTGTGTTTGCCTGCATGGTGAGAGTGACTCAGACGCTCCCTGCAGGCTTTGGCTTGTTTTTTTGGACGATTTTTCCGTCCATCCGTTTGTCCCTACGCCTCTCCTACGATCTGTTATGTCACCAACGATTCCGTTGATCCAGAAGGCTTCGCCACACACACTTGTATCTTCACCACAATGGTTTAGTGTTTCACTGGACTGCTGTTTGTTCTCACCCCTGCTGCCTTGTAGCATCTCGCAGCGAAGTGGCTGTCACTTACCGCTCGCTCTCAGTTACAGGAAATAAGTTGTTAGGATTTGCATGTGTGTGTGTGTGTGTGTGTGTGTAGTTATAGATGAGAGTGGTGGGTTGACGAGAGGAAGGACCCATGCAGCCTTTGCACTGTTACTTCCTCCTCCGCGTCGAGCAGAAGTTTCCCAGACGGAAGCTGAGGTTTCCGAGCTGCCGTACACATGTACGTTCGCTCGGCTTGTAACAACACTGAGAATGTGTGTGTTGGATTTCCCTGAAGCGGTGTGTTTAGACTACAGTCACTGAACTGTGTTTTTTTTTTTTTTTTTTCTTTCTTTCTTTTTCTTTTCCCTCCCTCTCTCTCAGCATGCACAACATTTCGCTCTGAAATTGAACGTTTACAGCCACCAGTGAAAAGGCCAAGACGATTTATGATTCATGCCAAGACCAGGTTTTATGGGAGTTACGGGATGGCAGAAAAGGCACGCGTGACTGTAGGATGAGCGGTTTTGACTTTCTGGAACGGGATTTCAGCAGGTGAAGTGGAATTCAACTGAAATGTCAGAACGCCTGAGGCCGCAGCACATCTGCATCAGACGTTCTTGGAGACACGCTGTCTACACGAGGCCTTCTGCTGAGTCTCTAACTGGAATTTACGGTGGTCGAGAAGTGCGGAGAAATATAACAGAACCGAGAAAACAAAACAGAACCGAGAAAACACAATAACAGAACCGAGAAAACAAAATAACAAAACCGAAACAACTAAATAACAAACTGAAAAAACAAAACAGAACCGAGAAAACAAAATAACAAACTGAAAAAATAAAATAACAGAAACGAAAACAAAATAACAATAACGGTCCATGTACTTTTTGGTATTCATAATTTCTTTTTATAAACAAAAATCAAAAAATTAAAATGAGAGTTATATTTGTTTTTTATTTTAAAATGTGACACCCCTTTTTAAAATTAGACTTGATTTTCTTTTCTCATTTATACTTTGAATAAGAAAGTTCTGCAGCTTAGAAACGAAAAAATAGCTGCATTTTCGTTCTCTAAAACCGGAAGTATCTCTTCTTCTGTTGATGATCAGGAAAATCGGTTTCCCCCTCCGTACTGGCTGTGGAAGAGTCAGGGACGTCTGAAACTGACTCAGAGACACGTGTGCTTAGGTAATACAGTGAGATGATGTTTTTTAAAAAAAAACACTATTTTTAACAAGAGACTCCTGGAAATCAATTCACCCAGTTAACATTTATAATAAACTTCAAGTTTCCATACTTTGTGAAATTAAAGAAAAATAACCAATTCAGATACATTATTTAATGTAAAAGTGCTATTATAATATGTGCTGTGCCAATTATGTATGTGTGTGTTATCATGGATATCCATACAGTATATCATGGACTTCAGGATATCATGTTTCCCCATCATAGGCGGATGCTTAGACAGACAGACAGAACCATGAGTGTGGTGTCCTATAATCGCTGTACCTGTGTGTTTGATATGTACACCATAAAACCGGATGTTTGAGTGGGTTAAAAAAAAAAAGACTATCCTGGTTATCACGAGTAAACACTCTCTCTACCCTTGAGTTACGTGCTATAATAAATTACAAAGTATAACCTTAATGTATTTTTAGAATAAATCAGTATCACATCTATCATCACACAGCTAATGTACGTGTAATAACAGTAGTCGTGATGTCAGGACTCGCCCAGCAAACCAGCCTTTTACAGCGGCATAAAACGTCCAAATTATCTTCAAATATACAAAAAAAAAAAAAAAGCGAAAAGACACTTGATTGTTTTGCATAGGTTATTTGTTTAATTCACAAAGATCGTAAAAACACTTTAAAACGAGAGAAAAACTGTTAAAATCCTCGTTCGCCTTCTCAGCGTTCGGTAGCGAGTGACGTCATGGGAAACATGGGGAAACTGAATTTCCCGGAACACCGGCCGGACTGGCGTTAGCTGCAGGTGAGGTGCCGGGTGATGGACACCTCGCTCTAACAACTTCCGGCTTCTTACTAATTAAATAACGATTCGTTTCTGGTTTTTGTTTTCTTGCATTATTCCTTTCTGATGCACAAAAGGAAACATGGAAAAATAACCGTTTTCATTTTCCATTATTGTTTTATTTCAATTACAAGTCAAATAAGCGTGTGTTTTAATTTTTTTGTTTTCTTTTTTTAAACAATAATTTCAAATACCAAAATATACACGGACCAATAACAAAACCGAAAACAAAATAACAATAACAAAACCGAAAACAAAAAAACAATAACAAAAACCGAAAACAAAATAATATCAAAACCGAAAACAAAAAAACAATAACAAAACCGAAAACAAAAAAACAATAACAAAACCGAAAACAAAAAAACAATAACAAAACCGAAAACAAAAAAACAATAACAAAACCGAAAACAAAAAAACAATAACAAAAACCGAAAACAAAAAAAAAATAACAAAACCGAAAACAAAAAAACAATAACAAAACCGAAAACAAAAAAACAATAACAAAACCGAAAACAAAAAAACAATAACAAAACCGAAAACAAAAAAACAATAACAAAACCGAAAACAAAACTAATTTAAAAACAAAATAACAGAACCGAAAAACAAAATAACAATAATGGATCCGAAAACAAAATAACAGTAACAAATTGAAAAAATCCAAAACAAAATTAATTCTGAAACAAAAATTCTAAAACAAAATAGAAAACAATGTTTTTATTTTGCTTTCTGATTTTAATTTTTTTACGTTTTATTTAGTTTTTTTTTTTTTTTCTTTCTTTGATCTTTGATTTCTATGGGGGAAGAAATTTGAATTTATTTTATTTGTCTTTATAAGTTCATGCCACATTTGTCACACATTGTTTACACTCTCCAGTCTTCTTCTTGTCGTCTGAAGGATTCATGATACTGTTTCTAAAAGCATGTTTTCTATAGGAGTTTATTTCTCGCAGACTCTCAGCACAATTGCATTTTGAATCGCAGGGAAATGTGTAACTGATGATGATTGCCTCATAGAATACGGTTGTGCATGAAGAACAATTTTATCCATAAAGACCACGTTATTCCTCCTCTCCAAGTAAGCACGCCCCCCCCCTGCCCCCCCCCCCCCCCCACACACACCCCGTGTATCACCGCAGCCTACATTCTCTATCTGCTCTTCCCAGATTCCTGGGCATCAGCTTACACCCGTGTATACCGTATCCAGTTACCGCGTTCTGCCGTATAACCGCCTGTAAACAGTAAAAACGTCCATTCAGCATGAAGAGCTTCATAAATTGTGAATCTCCTGCTTGTCATAGCGCCGCAGGCTGGCGAGCAGTGGGCTGAGGCCGGGTCAGGACTACAACACTGGCCTCCATTGTTCACGCTCGGCTCCAGCTGAGAGGAACAGCAGCGAGCGACCACGAGGACTGTAACTCACTGTGGAAATATTTAGCCCTGCTCGTGCTCTTTCCACCCTCCTCGTTCGCCAGAAAAGGCCAAGAGACACGGTAGGGGTGGGGTGGAGGGTTGGGGGGGTTGATTCGAGCTTTTTGGACGCAGGCGGCGGTGAGCGCACGCGGCTCCCTTTCTGGCCTTTGATGGTCAGCGCTGAGGGTTTGGCTCGCAGCTTAGAGAATAGCTCAGACTATTAAGTTTTCTCTCTGGCTCGATCGGGCCTCCTTTTCCATCTCCGTCCTGTATCGAGTGCGCGGCCGCGCAGCAGGTGGCAGTTAGCATATCAGACCTTTACCTCGCTAGCGGAAGACGCATGACTAAAGCGGTGGAAAGCAGAGCGGCGTACAGAGCGCAGCCTCTTCTGTGGGATCGCAATG